>JAUPMG010045404.1:0-14097 GCA_031762675.1 Pachysandra terminalis | reverse complement strand
TTTATTGGTTTATTTAATATTTAAACCCCTAATTTGCGACTGTTTTGTTAGGTGAGTGACCTGACTTGATAGACCTTTTCAAGTCGGGCATATGTTACTAGGTTAGGGCATGGCAGGCCATTAGTCTAGTTCGATTGAGAAGTTAAACCTAATTACTTATGCTAATTAGGTTCCTAATCTTAATTAGTCTCGGATCTGGGATCAGGTCGTTACAACATAGGATTCTAGGAGAGTTGAAGGAACTGTTTGAAGGGGAACAAGAAGGGAAGCAAAGCACACTCGGAGAGGGGATTCAGATGCGGAGTGATATGGGCAAGGGTAAGAAGGTAGGGCCAGAAGGGCGTGATAGGATGGAGCACTTGAAAAGGAAATGTTGGGATTTAGAGGGACCTATGTGTTCCAAATGCAAGGGGGTGGGACATATCCGACGGTTTTGTCCTCACCTATTGAAGATAGATAGGAAACAGGGTTTTGAGAAAAGACAGAAAGTAGTAGAGATGTTGATTCCAGTTAATTCGGTGGCTCTTGTTGTGGCACCACCTCAGTCACAACCACGTTCGCTGCCAACGTGCTTTAACTGTGGGAGGATGGGACATATTTAGAGGAATTGCAGACAGCTAAATGTGTAGAAGAACAAACTGAGCACGGGAAAAGGAAAGATTAATAGACCTAGAGGTCTGGATGGAGAGAGAGGGATGGTTGAAAAGAAGCACAAGAGGTTAGAGACTCGCTCATGTTTCAACTTTGGGAAGTTGGGACATCTCCAAAGGAATTGCCGACGGCCATTGAGGCAAAAGGGTGAGCAAAGTGTGAACAATGAAAAGGTTTCAGAAACGGGACAAATAGAGGAGGATAAGGGAGTAAAGGTCGACATTGAAGGTGCACAAATTGCACACTATAGTGAACTGAACATGTGTTTTCCTTTGCATGTAATGAATATTTATTTCAATTGCATGAACCTAAGTGAACTTAGTATGTGCATGATGTATAGTCTAATGTATGTTGAAATTGAGGATTACATAATTGAAGCATAACAGATTCTAGGATTGGGTATTCTAGAAAACTAGAAAGACAAATTTCAGGGACGAAATTGCCCAAAAGGGGGAAGGATGTAAAGACCCGGTTCGAGAAAACTCATAATAATAATTAATACGATATTATTTAAGTGGAGTTAAGTAATTATAAATAAATTCAATTCTATCAAATGGTGACTGTACTAATGAAAGTATATGTGAGGGGTGAAACTCTAATTAAGGGATAGTAAAGGTTTATAATGGGAGTAAATTATTTAGATGGGCTGTGAAATTGGGTTAGTGGGCTTGGCCCAAATTTGGTGAGTGTGGACCCAAGGATTAAGGATGTGGTTTATAGGCTAAATGGAACATTGAGCTAATTTATAAATCATATATTTGAGTTGAGGGCTAAAGTGTGATTAGGTGAGACTTTGGGGGGCTGTGTGGAATTTTAGGAAGTGCATTATGTTAGAAAACGTGAGGTGCATGAGATTGAGGGAGGGAGAGTTTCCGTTCTCCCACTCTCTCTTGCCTTATGTTAAGGAAGGGGTTTAGGAAAGAGGATAAAAGGGAAAAGGATGGAAGAGGCTTGGGCAGAAACCCTAGCCATCCAAATCAGAGAAGAGGAGAAGAGGCAAATGAGAAAGAGAAGAAGAATAAGAAGAGGAGTTAGGCTTAAACCACGGATCGGAACATGCAAGGTAAGTTGTAATCCACCGTATAATCTTCTTATGCAATCCTATTCAGGACAAAAGTTGGTTTAGTGCATGATGTCGTGGATTTATGTTTCGAACGTTTATTTGAGTTTTAGATGCATATTTTGTGATTTGTATACATGTGATCCTTTTTGTATGTAAATACAGTTTTCGGGATGATTTTTGTACCTTGAACATGTTTAGTATGCTTTGTGCTTGGTTTTTAGTGTTTTTAGATTGATTTGAATGCATGGATTTAAATTTAGTAAACCCAGAAAATTCCCAGAACATAGAACTGTCGGTAGGGTTTGGTCCACTGACCACCCTACCGACAAAGACAATTTTCACGGCCAATCTTTCTATCCGGCAGGGTTCGGTCCACCGACCACCCTGCCGACGAATAACTTGCACAGTGTTGAGAAATTTTGTGGTTTCTTTGGGTTGATGGTGAAGGGCTTCGGCCATTCGCTATTGTTGAGTTTCGGAAACTAGTTTTGACCGGAAGGCATGCAGCCTACCTGTGGGGTGTCAAACTAGGCATTCCAAAGTGGTTGTTGTGGCCATCATTTCACCATGGGACTTGATAATTTGGAAGATGATAAACTAGTATTGGTATATGGAAAATTAATATGTGGAATTGACTTGGTTTGATTGGTTTGTGTGGAAAGGACGCCCGTGATGACATCCAGTTGATTATTTGTGTGTATGGGCATGCGAATAGCTTCCTATGGGTGTTATCACAGGAAGTCCTACTCATGATGGATTATAGCTTGTCTGGTCAAACGAGCGACGACAAATTGAGTTATGAACACATTAGTTTGTCCGGTCAACCAGGTAGCGACGGATAGAGTAATGTTATTGCCTTGATTTTGTGTGATCACTTGGGAAGCTTAGGATGGTATCCAATCGGATTATCCGCGTGTATGGGCGCGTGGATAGTTTCCGTTGGTCACTACCATCGGTTCTCAATTTAATAAAGCATGTCATGTTAGGTTGTGTGACCGTTAAGTGTGCCCAAGAGGTGGACTATTATTGGGTGAAATTCCCCGAGTTTGGTAACACTCTAAACTAGCATCGGGTGGAACTCCCCAAGGGGTATATACTCTATACACTTTAAAATAGCATCGGGTGAAACTTCCTGAGAGGTATATACTCTATACACTCTAAAATAGCATCGGTGGAACTCCTTGAGTAACTTATACTCTAAACTAGCAAAAATGGTGACTTCGTACCATGGGTTAGCGCTCGGAACAAAAAGGGGGCATCCTGGCTGTCCCAGGACCACGATCTTGAATTATTTCTACTTGGTTTGACTTGGGGAAGCGACACGAGGGGCACTTAACGGACTACATTGCTTAACTCATCTCTTGCATCTCATTACGCATTGTATTCCCTGTTTGAGCATACATTAGAGCATTTGTCTGATTTGTGCATTTCATTTCATCGCATCATGTAAAATGTTCACAATTGCTATATCATATCACTCACTGTTTCACTCTCCACTATTTAACTGTTATGATGACATATGGGATGGATGACGGTGTTGATTCTCTTACTGTGCATTCAAAGCTCACGCAACTTACTCATGTTGCAGGTTGAGCGGGTGATGGCGGAACTAGATGTGTTGCCTACCATACGCTTAGTTATTTATTATTTTTTTTAGTGTTTTGCTCCTGTGAGAACTTCCAATTGTAATAGTTTTGTTTACGTTACGTCGGTTAGTAGGACTAGTAGGTCATTACTCAGCTGAAGTCATTGACTGTTGGATTTATTGTTAATTTTGTTGTTTTATTGTTTTAGCTTCCGCACTTTGATTTAATAAAGGTAATTCTTACTCTTATTTCACTTGTAGTTTGGTAGCAATCCGCGATCCAGTTGGGGATCCGAAGGTCTGGCCTTGTGATCCATGCTACCCACCTAAGGATTCGGCATTGAGATCCGGGGTGTGACATTTTTGTGGCTTGAAAGGAACAAAAGAGTGTTAAAAAATGATTCATTCCTCATGAGCATATTTTATAACTGATAACCAAGGAGGTGAACCTTGCTGCTATGCACAAGGCATACCTCTGTAACCACACTTCCATAACTCTGGTAAACTGGTTCTGGTTTATGCTATATGTCTGATGTACTAGCTATTGTTTAGGCATTTTCTTAATTTCAATCTCTGAACTTTTCTCTCTTTGGGTAACCTACAACTGCAGGTTACTTTGTACAATTTTATGTTCCCCTTTTTAATACAATCTTTCTTACCTTCCAAAACAAAAAACACAATGACCTGTTTAGAATAGTACATTGTAGGCTTAACAGCCCACCAAATCCTATTATATGTATCAGATCTCTTCGGACCTCATTTAAATTTAAATCATGTATCAACCTAACAAATCTGGCAGGAGAGTGTCTCGAAGATATAGCATCCTAAAAATAAATAAGAATGAAATCATATATTAGGCAACATATAGACAAAGCTACATCAGGAATACTTTATTCTAATGGAACATACCTTTACAAACAAACAAAACTAAATAAAATATAATACTCTAACCTGTTTGTGTTTCATGGCAATGGCATGTGTGGCGCTAACTCCAACATGAGCCTGCTTCTCATCAATAGCCATCTGAACATATCTCTCATTCTCTACAACATGTAAAGATTTCTAAGACAAACTTGCCTGACGTGTAATCTGAACCAAACAAGAAAAAACATATTTGTTATAATGTTCAATAATTATTTACATAATAACTAAATTGTGATGAAAACAAAAATAACATTTGAGAATTTATTTTGAACTCTTGAGCCCTTATTAATTTTCATGGGTTGTTTCACGAATTTTTGGCTGCATTAACACAAGATAAGACAATAATCATTGAACAAGTACCTACGCATTCAATTAATTAAAAATAATATTTTCCTAGAATACATCTTCCTTTATATAATCCAAGCATTGGAATGTCTAGTGTTCTGTGAAGTACTAGCATCTACCGATGAATCCTTTAACCTGGATACCTTTTTTAACCATTGTATTTTATAATGCTGCAAAACAAAAAAAAGAAGGATAAGCAAGAAGCAAGAGGAAAATATCATTAATAACACAGATAATTCGGTGGAATTTACAATAGAGAAAAACAAGCCACACTATGGCACACGGAACATGAATCAAGCAAGTCAAAATAGGAAATCCTAACAGGACAACAACCAAGTCAAAATAGGAAATCCAAGCTAACCAAGCACCAACTGAAGTGCAGATCATTTTGTAATCGTTTCCACTATGGATGGGAAGAATTGGTGTATTTGTTTCCCATAACTAGTTTTCTGGAATTAATTAGTTTGTCATCTCCAGAAGCTATGTACATTATTCTTATTATCAATACAAGAAGCTATGTATATTATTCATATTATCATAACAAAATTTGAACCTACCTTTTCAAAAAATAAAAATAAAATACAAGCATCCACTTCAGTTGAAGCTCTACCAGGGACTAATTTTGGCAATTCAACCACAAATCATGTAAACCAATCTTTAATTCTCCATGACATAAGCAATGCAACAAAAAAATAATTATTAATTTAAACATTGAATTAGATTTGGCATCTTTAGTGACAAAATCTAACCTTGTTAAAGAAACATTGAATTAGCGTTTAATGCCCTTGTTCATAACAGTCTGAATCCGCTAGAAAATTTTCTATATTAGTCTAAACATCAACTCTGCATTCATTCTTTTTGACTGAGAATAGGGGATATGGAGTGAGGAGTTACTTCTAGAGGTTATGTCGTGCAACTCAAAGAGGCAAACGAACCTAATCAAACTTGTATCTCGTTACGGAGCAAGAAAAAACGTAATCAGTTCGTTCGTTCGATCGATCTAAAAAGGTTCATTTGTTCGATCTAAAGACAAGAAGGAGATGAACTAAAGAGGGAGAAGAAGGAGAAAAGAAGGGAGTAAAGGAGGAGGGAAAAAAGGTTCGTTCGTTCGATCTAAAAATAAGAAGAAACAGTTTGGTTTACATAATTTTTGAAGAGAGGTAGTATAGGAATTTCATTTTCAATTTTAATTTTACTAAACCAAAAAAAGAAAGTAGAAAGGGTAGTTTTGAACGAGTGTCGCCCTACAATGTACCACCACTAGTTTTCAAATGTTTTGAAAAAGTATAATCATTTTTAAAATGTTTCAAAACGAGTTACTAAATTTTATATATTTTTTTAAAAAAGCCCACTAAAACTTAATTTTTCATATTAAAAAATAACAGGAAAATTACCTATACACCCTACTTTACAGCAATTATTATACCAAGCTAAATTACCACTCAAGTATCAAAATACTCACATAATTGCCTTTTGGTCCTGCAGAGGATATATGCAGTATTTTTACAATACTTGTTTTTTAAAAAATTGAAAATACCTATTCAACCCTTAAGCCCTTATCCCTTGCACCACCACCACCCACCACCACTACCCCACCACCACCATCACCCACCACCACAATCACACCCAGGATCCCGTAGCACGAATCCCTAGATAGGGTAGCATGGATCACAAGTGAGACCTTCGGGATCCACACATAGACCGCGGATTGCTACCAAACCACAAGCAAGAACAATAAGAGTAATACATACTTTCATTGAACATTTAATCAAAGTGCGGAAGTCTAATCAAATTGTAAATTCAAATTAAACTATTACAAACTTAATGATCGTAGGCTTCAGCTGAGCCTAGATCAACAAGGGTCTGAACAAAATCCCAACAAGTTCCTCCACAAAATCAAGTATGTTCCAGCCGGACTCCCTCAGAGTTCAAATACAATAAAACAGCAAACAAAATCTAAGTCAACCATTAACAACATTGGCAACAATACGAACTAGAACTGCAATCAATCCTCCCATCCTGCAACATGAGAAGTTACGTGAGACATTGAATGCCCGGTAAGCGCGAGACAATTACCTGTCCTCTTATGGAAATCAGATTAAGGGTTAGTACGACAATGAATCATAATACAAGATGAGTAATTTGATATGAAATGAAATGAATGAATGAACAGTCACATGAACTATAATGGATGCATAACAAGCAACAACCATAATATGAATGCATTTAAGGCAAACAATCATAATATCAGATGCTAAGTGAATGACTAAGCTAACGTATCTTAACAAGTGAACCTCGAACCGTAGCTTCGCAACTACTAGGGATTGTTGGAAGCCCCATCTTCATTCTGGGCGCTAACCCATGATATGAAGTCCACCATATGGCTAATTTATGAGTGTACCATACGAAAGGGGTAGTGAATTTGTATAGGATTTCACAAGCATCCTATTCTTTTTTAAGTGGGCCCTTTCACCCCATGGCTCTAGTCAACCCACCGGAAGCTTCACCAAGTTTCTCGGTAGATTTCTACCTCCCGGTTCACTTATCATTCTACCTCAGCCTAGAATGTAATGCATTAACTAGGATCTCAAATGAGGATGGGCAACGGAAACTATCCACGCACCCATACACGTGGATAATCCGATTGCCAACCATTATAAGCTTCCTTTGAGTTATCACACCAAATCAACATAATATCATTATTTTATCCGTCGCTGCCCAGTTGACCGGACAAACTAATGTATTCTTAGCTCCATCTGTCGCTGCCTGGTTGACCAGACAAGCTATTACCCAACAGGAGTAAGATTTCCTGTGATTACACACATTGAAAGCTATTCGTGCGCCCATACATGAATAATCCACTAAATGCCATCATGGGCGTCCTTTCCATGCATATTGATTAAATCAAATCATTTCCTAAATCATATCCATATCTTTCCTAGGGTGGGATGGTGGTTGCGCAACAACATCGGATAGCTTAGTTTGACTCCCTGCAGGTAGGCTAGCTGCCTTCAGGTCAAAACTATCTTCCGGAAATCAATATCGAACCATGGTCGCAGCCCTTCACCATCCACCCGAGGATTTCCACAAAACATCTCAGCACTGTGCAAGTTTTCCTTTAGTCGACAGGGTGGTCGGTGTACCGAACCCTGCCAAATAGTCAACTTTTCCTTGGTTTAAGTCTTTGTCGGTAGGGTAGTCGGTGCACCGATTGACCCTACCGAACCTCTGTGATTCCTGGGCTTGTTCGGCAGGGTCGTCAGTGTGCCGATGCCTGCTGAAAGAAACACAACAAGCATGGTCTTCCCCCTTGGTCACAACATTGAACCATAATCAAATATGCAGACAATGAAAGAATACTCAACTTGGGGTGTTGCCGGGGTGCATCGAGGCTGCTCTGTCATGTTTCTCGGGATTCGAAAGCTTTCCCCCTTCGTCTCCAAGAGCTCCAAGAGGTGAGGAAGAGATAAAATGAAGTTATGAGCCTAAGTTCCTATTTATAGACCCTAAGGGCAAGGGTGTGAATAGGAACTGCTGTAGGGGCAAATTTGGGTTTTCGGTCCTATTCTTTCCACCTGAACACCTATTCAACTTTTGATAGAGGGGTCATCCTAAGGGGTCTGTCGTGGATCTCCTAAGTTTTCGGATAAATTTATTATCTTGCTATTCTATTTCATTTTCTATTTAACCGTTAAAATCCCAGTTACCTAGTTAACTCTGCTCCCTAAGCTCAACTTGTTTACATGATTAGTTTTAGTGACTAGGTTATTTTCTAGTCAGTTTTCTAAGGTTAAGGTCGCGTGAATATTAATTCCTACCTACTAGTGGAGTTTCTTACTAAATCATATACCAATCTGAGGTCTAAATTTAATATTCTAGGTGATTATTCAGGTTCTTACACCAAATCAAGACGAAGCCATCCTGATCTTCCATAAGTCTACAAGCTCGAAGATCAAGCCGGAGACTTCTTCAAGTTCACAATCCCTGAATAAGTTGAAAGGCCCAAAGATGTCACAACCCAAACTCGTGAGACCGCTTTGGGTTCAGAGGAGTTTGAATTACGACCTTCACTTCCTTGAAAGGAGAGTGACAGTTGAATAACAGTTATCGTACTATTGAATTTAAACCATCATTGCAAAATTTTTAAAATGAAGATGTAATACATAATTACAAATGTGAAGCGAAAATAGAAAGACAGTTCCAGGTTCTAAATCAGATTTACAACGGATACCAACACTGGTATCAACAAAAATAATAAAAATATAAGCATCAGAGTGTAATCAAGACTTTACAGTAAGATCATTAGTACGAATAAAATACGTCTTCCTCTTCAAATTTTTCTATTTCCTTCGCTTGGTCCTCCACAACTGCATCCTCTACTAAAGCTCCTGAAAAATGTAATCCTAAAAGCATAAGCTATGACCTTGTAAGTACTATGATTTCAGGAATATAATTGTCTGTCCTGGGGTTCTTTACCTTTACAGTTATTTCATTTTTAAATTTTAAAGGAAATCAAACAAATCAAATGCATGAGGAAATTCATTTTACTATGTATGACATGCATCCTAAGTACAATCCTCACCAAGGTGAGCTAACACACAAATCTACATGTTGTGCAAATGCAACTCTGTTAGAGAGTCAATCTAATATGTTTCCTCCTGATCTAGCCACTATTTCGGGGTGTCCCAACAACTTAAATTCGCCCCAGGGTGTTCGAGCAACCTGAAATCACACCCCCCCCCCCCGCGTATATACGGTCCATGGAAATAGGGCTATTCTATGGATATCGCGTAGTTCTAAGGGTTTTCAACCTAGGAGGCTCAATTGCCCCACTTATTTTGATCAGTGGCCCGCAGACCAAGACTTCCAACCACCTGTGGTATCCCTCAGGAAAACATGACTAGCTGACCTAACTACAGAGGTCATTTCTTATATTTTCTCATCCTTGGTTAGAGCCCTCGGGCTAAGAATAATTCTATTAGGTTAGCTATGCCCTCAACTTAGTTAAGCCGGTCTCTCCCTAGACGTGATAGTCACATCAAACTCGTGTTCCATCACAAGACCCTACCTTGAGGTCTCGGAATACCAGGTCATTCTCCTAGACCTACTAGGGTCTAGAGTCCATGCTGGGCAATGAAGTTGTGTGTGCACACTAACTATACATACATTTCGTGTACAGGGTGTATTATAAGCTAACTAACACATACATTCGTCCATGTCACCACACCATCAATCCATACTCAATTTGTCCATGTGCAACATAGCATCCTACCATATGCAACTAAGTCATTATGCATTATGCATGCCTTGGTGTACAGGGTGCATTAAGGATGGCATGTGAATTCAACATACATGTTATTGTACGAAAGAAAAAAACACTCTACAATCCTTCGCATCTTTCACACACATACATTTCCATAACACAAACAAGTCAATAATGGATCACATAACATAGATGAGAATGAGACATATTTATTATTTCTACACTACAGGTTCGGGATAGTCTTCGGCGTAGACTTCGGTGCACCGATACCTCCTTCGGCGACCTACTTGACGAACTCACCTAAGATTGGGTGACGATTCCAGAATCCACTTTCTCGGTGACCTCTTCGGCATTCCCTTCGGCGCCCCGAAGCATATCTCGGCGACCCCCTTTGGCGAACCACCCTGAGATTCGGTAAGGATTCAAGTGCTCTCCATTTTCGGCGACCATGTTGGCGCCCTATCCAGCGCACCGAAGCTGCTCTCGGCGCCCCGAAGTCTTCGATGGTCTTGTCGGTGGACATTCAACCTAAGCAAAGCTTCGGCGCACCGAAGAGTCCGCCTGTGGCCCAGAAATTCAAGTTCAGCGACCGTTCGGCGCGCTGAGATGGCCGTCGAACGTCGCGTACAGGGCAAAACAATGGGGTTTTTCTAGCCTAAAAGATTTCCACTTGGTCTTATACATTCCAGAACGTACTAGGATCAATTTAAATCATTCTTAAGTGAAATAAAAACCACAAGACTTCACATCATGAGATCAAAATCAAAATGGAAGTAAAAATGAAGAAATACAAGATTCAACTCATTATGTTCATGAAATCAAGACTTACTACTTTTTCTTCAAGCTCAATCCACGTTTTGCACCCTTGAATCCTCCCTTCCTCTTTTGCTCTCTAACCTCTTTTCCTCTTTCTCTCTCTTCTTTTCTTCTCAAGAGACAAATGCCCCTTTCTCCCTTTCCTCTCTCCTTCTATCATCCCAATGCCACATGTCACCATCCCCTTACTCTATTCTAACTACTTCAAATCCTAACCCTTCTTTTTCCCTACTCAATCTAAACCCTTTATTTCAAACCACTTCATCCCCACCATACACATCATTCACCTTACCCTAATACTAAAATAACTAAACAATTTTATCCATCTAAGGGCTTACTATAGTACTAAGCATGACACACACTAATAAATCACATCATCGCAATCGTATGTTAGGTTTAACTCCGATTAACGATAAAACGGGTAGATAATCTTATATTAATGTTTTAAATATAATTAATTACTTCTTAATTGGTTCGAGCCATTACAAAAGATCTACATCAAAGTTGAAGCCTTTCGACCTACATCTTCTATAAGTCTACAAGCCCCCCGAAGATCAAGCCGAATACTTCTTCAAGTTATTCATTCTCTGAATACGCTCGAAGGCCCATCAAAGTTGAAGCCTTCAGTACACATCTTCTATAAGTCTACAAGCCTGAAGATCAAGCTGAAGACTACGCAACAAATTCTTACAACTCTGTTCGTAAACTATCAAATCCACCACCTTCTTGATTACTACAAAGAAGATCAAGGAAGACCAAATCACCCAAGATTAAGCTAATGCAGCCCTTGGATTGAAGACCCTGAAGTGAAGAATCAGAGGATCTTCTCTTTGTATAAAGAAAATCCTTTGAGATTGAAATATAATATTTTTTTAGTATAAATTATTTTGTGATACATCTTGTTCGTTGATTTTCAATAGACAAAATTTGTGTTTACAAATTTGGCACGCCCAGTGGGACCATCTCCACCTCTTATTTCCTCACTTCCTCCAAGTTCAATATTCAAACCAGTATCCACGACTCTTAGATCAGCTCCATCCAACCCTCTACTAAAGGATGCTAGTGAAAATCCAAGTTCCAAGCTAACAAGATCCGACCTTATGGTTCCTCTCAATGCTGGATCAAGTCTGAACACTCAGACAATCGGTGTGGTAACACAAAGCACAACAAAATCTACCTCTCAGACACTTCAAACAACAACTTTGTTATCAAGGCCAACTCCAGCTTTTGGTACAACCTAACCTGAAAACCTCATCATCTCTTTAGCCTCGTTGGGGGCAAAGGAGTTGGTGGTTCAGTCAACTGAGAGGATACACTCTCATCCTGCACTCTCCAAAGAGCCAGATTCTAGGTGCAAGGCATCTTTGTCTAAAGATGGCGATTTCTCAAGCACAGGTTCAACACCAGCATCACCTTGTTAAACTCCGAGATCTATGCCTACAAGGCCTTCGGATTCTATTAACTATTCCTATTTCGTTGTCATGCTGATCATGATGATCCAAGGTGTCTTGATTGAGGAGCAACTTGCTGCCATGGCTAAGGCCATTGAAGGACTCATGAAATCCCTAGAAGAAAAGGACGTCCAGATTGCTACACTCACGAGCAAGCTCGAACCTGTCTGAGAATCAAGCCATGGACTGGTAAACCCACCATGATTCACACCTCAACTGGATCCTCAAGATATTCCAGAGGCCTCAAACAAAGGAAAGGGTCTTGCTCACGACGTTCTGCTTTCTTCTAATGGCTCGATTCCAGCAAGCCAGCTCAAAGACTTCATTATGAGCACAATCCAAGACAATTATGAAGGTGGTTCTTATTCTTCACAGGTGTATTCCAAGCCTTACACTCAACGGATAAGCTAGTTGAAGATACCGGCAGGTTATTAACCACCAAAATTTTAGCAATTTGATGGAAAGGGCAATCCAAAATAGCATATAGCCAATTTTGTCGAAACATGCAACAACGCTGGAATGGATGACGACCTCCTTGTCAAGCAGTTTGTGAGATCCTTGAAGGGTAATGCCTTCGACTGGTACACAAATCTTGTGCCAGGCTCCATTGACAGTTGGGAGCAAATGGAAAAAGAATTCCTCAACCGCTTTTACAGCACTCAGCGCACGGTCAGTATGATTGAACTGACCAATTCTCGACAATTGAAGGAAGAGCTGGTGATTGACTACATCAAAAGATGGAGGAATCTTAGTCTCAACTGCAAAGATCGACTTTTATAAGTGTCCCCTATCGAGATGTGCACTCAAGGCATGCATTGGGGACTTCAGTATATCCTTCCAGGGATAAAACCAAGAACCTTTGAAGAGTTAGCTACGCGTGCTCATGACATGGAGCTCAGCATACAAGCCAATGAAGGTTATAATATTCTCGTGCAAGAGTCACGTACTGGTAAAGAAAATCAAGATAACCGCAAATGGAGTAAGTCTTCTGTTAACCCCGCCAATGCTGAGGACTCTATGGCTGTAAATATTACTCCAGTGAAGATGTCAGCCAAACCTCAAAAGGCATCTTTCCAAGATAATCGAAAGAAGAATAAAGCTACATTGAAAGAGCTACAAGAGAAGCAATATCCGTTCCCTGACTCTGACGTCCCAGAGATGCTAAAGCAATTGTTGAAACTGAAGTTGATCGAATTGCCAGAGCCAAAACGCCCTAAAGAGGCCAGTCGGGTAAACGATCCGAACTACTGCAAGTATCACCCAATGGTCAGCCATTCAGTTGAAAAATGCTTTTTCTTGAAAGATAAGATCTTGGATCTTGCCTGCCAAGGAAAAATTGTCCTTGACAATGAAGAAAAAGTGGCCACATCAAATCTTATCACCATTACATTCGAGTATTTTCTCCCTACTTTTCTGCCAAGACAGCAAAGCCTTTATAATCCAACAATTGATGTGTTTAGTAGGATGGAAGAGACGAAATCCGTTCAAGCTTCGATGACTAGGGGCATGAATGCAGCTAAATGTGAGAAGCCAGAACCAAACGATGAAGATTGGACCATGGTTACTCGCTAGAAAAGAAGGAAGTTGCATTTGTCCAAGACTCAATCGACTCGATCAAGAAGGTGTCGAAAGAAGACAAAGATGACAACCAAATCAAAGAAAAGAAAGGAAAAAAAATGCTTCTTGATATGAGTCTAAACTATCTACAATGATCTTTGATATAAGCCTAAACTATCTACAATGCTCCTTGATACGAACTATCTGCAGTAACCCTTGATACGAGTCTAAACTATCTATGTCACTCCTTGTCAAAGGAGTAATCAAAGAAAAATCTGATTTAAAACAAAGAACCTAAGCTTTGATACCAACTTTGTCACAACCTAGACCTATAAAGCCACTTGGGGCCCTTTGAGGTTGTGATTGTGACCTACACTCCTTAAGGAAAGGATGTGGTAGCATAGTATAACAAGAGCCCAAAAGAAAGTATGAATAAAGAGAA
>JAUPMG010045384.1:0-14098 GCA_031762675.1 Pachysandra terminalis | reverse complement strand
ACAAGCCGGGCCAAACGCAGCCTTAGGCATCCTTATGCTGCGTTTGATCCGGCTTCTATAAGTACTTATTATTGTAGCTTATAGTTTATATAAGCACTTCTTAAAATTAAATGTGTTTGGTAGTGCTTATGGGTAAGTGCTTACCCATGCACTTACCCATAAGCACTAGAGGAAGCCTACCCATAACTTCTCCCAAGCTCTTATTTCGTTAAGCTATTTCACAACTTTAGTAATATTTTTAAAATACCTATTTTACTCATAAACTTTCATGAAGCACTTAAATAAATATTATTTTTAAACTTTAATAATATTTTCATAATACCTATTTTACCCTTATACTTTCATAAGCACTTAAATAAATGTATTTATCACATATTATATTCTTCAAATAAGCAGTTTATTGTTGTTGTGAATAAGTGCTCCCATTGAGCAAGTTATCCAATGAGTGCTTAGCCATAAACACAAGCTAGGCCAAACACAGCCTTGACAGAAATTAAAACGCTTTATTAATTTTGGGCAGGAAGAAAGTAAAATAATTGAACTCACAGTACGGCGTGGAATTCCTTGAGATAGGGGTTGAGATTTTCCTCGATCGACAATTGATCGTTATAGACTTTTGTGGTGTTAAAATTGCTTTGTTGCTAGCATCGAGAGATTACCTTCTCAGCCCCGTCATTGGAGTCGGTTGAGACGACCAACACAAATGCGCTTTGGCTTGGTCGAGGCATAGACTCTTGTGCACCTCCTTTCTTTATTATGATGAGGGTGAGAATCGATCCCAAAATCAGTTAATTTTTAGAGATGACAATGAGACTGGTTTTGACAAATTCTAAACCATTCCTAAAGAAATCCTCCTAATACCAGTCGGCTCTTAGCTCTATCGAGTTGGAATCCAGGTGTGGTGGGTTTAATCCGAATGTATGATATATTAAAATAAATGTTTTTTTTAAATTATATATATATATATATATATATATGTGTGTGTGTGTGTGAATGGTGAACCCGACCCTAATCTTATCAAAGGCTTATAAAATCCTAATCATTAAGGGTGGGGCAGGTTACCTGTTTAACCCACCCGATTGCAACATGACTTCTCCCTATGTTGGGTCTCTCCCATCTTGTGCAGTAGTCATAGAAGCTTAATGAGAAGAAGAATGGTTCTGATCAGAAAGAGAACGATAAAGGGGTTAATGTTAAGAAATCAATCACAAAAAGACACAAATTTATGTGATTCACTAAATTGTACCTACGTCCACGGATGCACACTTATTTCTACTGTTTTCCAATCTCAAAATAATATGTTACATAGAACAACCACAAAAATAAAAGTATACCCTAAAATTGAGACTAAAATGAGATTATTATTATATCCACAGATCATCTCTACTTCTTGTTTGCCCCAATAGCATTAGTCTCCATTTAACAAGGCATAAATCGTTAGATCTAATGACTTGGTAGTGTACTCGTTGATTTTGATATTGGACGGTTGTTCTCATATATGACAGTGTTACATTGGATGATTGGTTGTTCATGTGGCCTGACCTATCTATGAAGAATCATCTCAGGATGTGACCATAAGCTTGAACCGAAGTTGAACCAGACCAGCATTCACATTAGATCGATCGCTAAACCCGGATTTCAAACCAGTATTACATCTTTCTCACAGGTCGTTCACTATCTTGGTTGACTGACCGAAGGCAAAGAAAAGCTGTACAAAGACGTCTATGATTTTTTTTAAGGACTTTCCTTGGTCTTATAATGGAGTCCAGTCCGGTTTGACGTTCGAGTCATTGTATTTATTTCCTTTCATTGATTCAATGTCACATAGGGTTGTCATTCCGTATGAATCACTCGGAAAGTCTTTGTTTTTGTTTTCATTGGTGAAAGACCACAAAAACCCAGTGACCCTACATAGCGTCTGTAATTTCTCTGAAATTTCAGGAATTATCATAGAATTTCTTTTTCTGGTTTTGGATTTTGGATTTTTTATGCCAGGTTTGTTAATGATACACACCGGAGTTAGGGAAATATTAGACTAGACTTAGATTTTACTTTCCCACTTGCATTACAACCTGTTTTGCATAGCTTCTTATAAATGGAAGAAGTTGAATCACGTAAGTCGATACACACGAATCCAAATCTACAGAGAAAGATCTCTACCCAATCAAAAAACATCTCACGTTGGAATATGTGATTACTAGAACCATATACAATGAACCCACACTCAATCGACTATGGTTGTGTTATGTGTTTAGGTCAAAATCAAACTGCCAAAATCCCTGATCGGGCCACGCAGGATTCCATTTCAAGATTGTCACGTAGATGGTTCTAAAAGAGTGATGCGGGCCCGGACCAACGAGTATGGGATGGGTCGGCAATCCAGCAACAAAAAGGTCAAATGTTCAAAATAGGGAAGTTGGACAAATGTCAGCAAGAGGAAAGAGTTAACCAACCATTACTCATAAAACTGCCAGACAGTTGTGATTGGCAGGTATAAGAAGGAAGAAGAAAAAGAAAGTAAGGACACAAATCTACCCAAAAAACTATAACATTACTCAACCGTCGATCCCCAATGATCACAAGTTGTCTCTTAGATTCTACAAGGATCCTGTTGCAACTCCCTTTTACTCCAAACGAAGTTTCTCTCAGAAGTTCCCTCTAGTTGGTAACGAAGGAGCCCAACCGGGAGATTTATAAAGCACCTTTTGATAGTCTTCTTGCAAGCTGAGTTGTGCACCCGTAAACTAGCCACGTTCTCACAATCAGACCCAAGGAACTTCCGGAGGTTTTGTACATTTTGTTTATTTCATTTCTTGCTTTCTCAATTAGGAAACTTACCTTAAGTTGTATGTTTATATATGTTCTAGTCATCTTAATTGGAGTGTTCATTGACGTGTTAAATCAGTGTTTCTGGTTCAGTAATTGACCATTTGAAATTGGAAATCCTTCAATCGCTTGATCCATGTTCGGTCATAGATTGACCGATTCACGCAACAAACTGATCCACTCAATTTAACATACATTAACTTTCTTCAGGTGAACTTGTAAAAGTTCTAGCATGCCCACACCCTCGGTCACACCACCGAGAAACTACAACCGGCTGGAAGAGAGGAGGTGTGTACTTTACGAAAATGCCCAACATCTTTTTGACACGTCCGGTGGGATACATTTGGTGAAGCTAAATGACACCTCAAACTAGAACAAATGGGCAGTCAAGCGACGATGACCGCGAAGCAATGTTACCTATTATGAATCATATCCGAGAGGAAGTAATAGAGAGTAATACCGCGTTGGCCGAGCACATGGCCATGCTATCCCAAATGCCGAGGTAGTATAATAATAGTATTCTGATGGCTCCACGAGCCATAAACCATACGTTGAAAGGATTGGCACATATCAAGGACGCACATATGCGGCCATTACAGAAGGATTCAATAGAATGCCTTTTGAGATGGAATCCCTGATTAGGAGAGAGTTGAGTTCGACCGGAGAAGGTGAAAATTCAGCCAGAAGGAATATTGCTAGGAATGGAATAATATATCCCATTGAGCAACAGCAAACCAGGCCTAATCCTCAAAGGTCGGTTAGGTAAGCAAATGATCGGGATGAGCCATTCAGCCATAATGGCCATGGACGTGCCGGTCAAGGGATGCGAGGCATACAAATGCAGGTAGCCGGACCGGTCAGAGGATTGGAAAGGGATTAGTTATATCACTGGGATCAAGAGGCGGTGGATAATATGACAACCCGATGGTTATCAAGACCATCATACCGAAAACCAAATCTTGACTAGTTAGACCACAGATATGAGTTTCCCAGAGGATATAGTATCCCTGAATTTTCGTTATTCTCAAGAGAAGATGGTCGATTGACCATCAAGCACATATGCCGATTCACGGTACAGTGAGGAGAATTATCACCAAATGATTATCACAAACTAATATTGTTTGGAAATTCCCCGGCCAACCAAACTTTTACCTAGTATATAACAATGTCACCCAATTTTTGTCCAACATTGGGCAGAAATGGAAGAAAAATTCCACACCGAATTTTATCGAACTAAGCATGAGGTATCTATGACCGATTTAGCACGTTTGAGGCAATTGCCAGATGAAACGACAGATAGATACATAGGGAGGTTTAAATGGGTAAGGAATAGTTGTAGGATAGTTCTTCCTAAAACATAATTTGTAAAATTGGCCCAGAATGGTTTAGATATCGAGCTTCGGAAAAAGTTCGAAGGAATAGAATTCGAAGATTTGTTTGAATTATCAACCAGAGTGACCAAATATGAGCAAATTCTGCAGGAAGAAATCAGAGAAAAACAACCACCATTGGGACTTACTCTCAAGACCCAAATTATGAGTTGGCTTTGGCTAAGGTAATAGCTAGTAAACCCTTTACATGTACGGCCTTGAAGAAAAAAACTAGCTAGTACACAAACAGAAGGAAAGAAGAACTTCCCTAAAAAAGAAAGAATGTTCTCTTTTGACATATCAATGGCTGACGAAATCTTTGACCATCTTTTAAGAGGCAAGTTTATCAGGCTACCAGAAGGGCATAAAGTGCCTTCGGCCAACGAAATGAAAAAGGAGAATATTGTAAATAGCATGGGTCACGAACTCATTCAATCATTAACTGTTTCGTTTTTCGTACTATGATACAGGATAAAATTGATCAAGGTTTACTCCAGTTCCATGAAAAAGGTAAAGAGGTGATGGAAATAGATACAGATCCATTTCCAACAACATTCCCGGTGAAAATGATCGGATCCAAGCTCAAGAATCTTTGGCCGAAAGTAGTTTTGATGTCAAGAGGCAAAATCTCCTTTCGAGATAACAAAATCAATGAAGGCAGGCGGTTAGTTCAAGATAACTACCGCTTTGACGATCGACTAGTTTCTCGCCAGGCCATTTCAATTCTCAAAATGATTTCCATGGTACTCATAACATTTGTGAACGATGTCATGAAGACATGAGAAGCCAAGCCAAGTGCACAGAGACCAGATATCATCAGCCATGGCAACCACCGCCTCAGAAATACAGATCTAGTCATTACTAAAGGTCTCCAAATATATGGTACCCCCCAAACAGAGAGACCGATCACAACGCCAATCCAAGAATGAACAAGCCCTCAGGGGCACGAGAGACAGGTGGACTCAAGTAGTTCACCCAAAGTTCGACCGATTAGGGTACGAAATGACTCGGACGCAAAAGAGGCATTGGTAAAGATAGAAAGCGGCCATCGGAGAAGTATCACTAAAACAAAGTGATTAGAAAGGGATAGTTGTTGCACGCAATTCCTTAGCAAAGAGTAAGCTCTAGATTGAAACTTCAAATGAAGAGAAACTGATAGAAAATCAAGACAAGAAAGAAGCATCTTCAGAACTCACTTTCATGGAGGATGATGAAGGGTTGCTGCTAGACCAATTACTAGCTCAGTTCCAAGGTACAGATACCTCAGAACAATCTTCTTTAATAAGTGATAATTTTCAGGATGAGAAAGTTAGCACAGAAGGAAGCCAGGCTATTCAATTTGGATCACTTCCCCCAACAACCATGGATTGCAACATGGTCTTCATGCTATCAATCACATTTCAAATAAAGGAAGAATATTACAAACCAAACAACGATGAAGAGAAAGAACAAAAAACTCCAGTGGCTGCATTTGTAAATACTCAGAAACAACATCAATCACCAGACCAGGTGAGTGTAAAATGCAAAAATTACCAACCTATAGTTAATTTTGATGGTAAAGCAGATAAAGTTACCTTTGAGAAGCCATCCTTAAGTATGGCTCAACATTTGCGACCATTATACATAAATGTGCATATGGACAGAATCCCTATCACTAGAGTCACAATACCAACCTTACAAACCAAAACCACTCAAAGTGTGTACCCATCCAATAGGGGTAACCAATCAAAGCCATTACTCAGTCTTAACCCACTCACCCATACCACACACAACCATACAGTGCTCTCACACTCCCAAATCAAATTGTATCCAGCCAGATAAGTAATTAAGGACAATCCAACCAATGAGATAGTATACAGGATCCAAAGATATTAGTCTCCTCACCATAGATATTCCATAGAATTCCCACATATTTCTCTCAACATCCCTCACCCAATAGACAAAATACGAGCAACAAATCAGTCAATGAGGAATATGATCCAACCAATCAGCACCAACCATAGTAAAAAACAAAACCAAAGCATCCCCTGAGTTAGGTTCATTAGTATTTCAAATCAGCCCTACAAGGAAGGGAGGTGGGAGTTATGGAACTCTTCCTCTTTCCTAATAAGCAAATTTGAATTACATGTGCAAAGACTAACTTACCCTTGCTAATGTACAGGGCTAAACGACCAGCCCATGCCCCAAACTTCCTCAAACGTAGGGGCCCAAGCCCAATCCTCCTGAAAATTAACAACACTTCATAAGTTTCCAAGTACTTTACCTTAATTGCAAATAAGTCCCATACTACTAAGTCCCCTACACTCAAGCCCTATGGTTTATTGGGATTCCTTTATAAGGGTCATATTATTAAATAAAAATTAAATCATTTAATTGTGATTTAGGGTCAGTGTCACTACAACAACACTACTCAACCGTCGATCCCCAACGATCACAAGTTATCTCTTAGATTCTACAAGGATCTTGCTGCAACTCCCCTTTACTCCAAAATTAGTATCTCTCAGAAGTTCCCTCTATGTGGTAATGAAGGAGCCCAGCCGGGATATTTACAGAGCACCTTTTGATAGTCTTCTTGCAAGCTGAGTTGGGCACCTGAACTAGTCGCGTTCCCACAATCAGACCCAAGGAACTTCCGGAGGTTTTGTACATTTTGTTTATTTCATTTCTTGCTTTCTCAGTTAGGAAGCTTTTCTAGTCATCTTAATTGGAATATTCATTGATGTGTACAATCAGTGTTTTGGTTTAGCAATTGACCCTTTGAAATTTGAAATCCTTTAATCGCTTGATCCATGTTCAGTCACTGACTGACTGATTCACGCAGCAAACTGATCCACTCGGTTTAACATACATTACCTTCCTTCAGGTGAACTTGTAAAGTTCTGGCATGCCCGCACCCTCGGTCACACCAACGAGAAACTACAACCAGCTGGGAGAGAGGAGGTGTGGACTTTACGAAAAATCCCAACAGTATGGAACCCTAATAACAAGTCTAGATCTCAAAGGAAGGTAAAGATGATGAGAGAGAGAATTTCTAAGGTTGGATATCTCCAATCGGGTGAAGCATATCTAAATAGGGAGGAGTCTTCTATATATAAAAGACTCATCTCAACTCCTCCTAGGACTATATCTCCTAATTCAATTAGGAGAGAGTAATTCACATCTACACTTCTAACTAAGTATGGACGTCCTATTAAGTGGGGACCCGTGTCGGGCCCAACCGGATAATCCATCATTTAAATCCAACATCTCCCACTCTTCCATAGTGGGCACGAAGTGTGCATCTCTCTTATGTACATCTTATCTTCGTATCATGGATGCTAATCATACAGGTCGTTGAGCATGCGACCGACAAGCACAAAAGTAACGGACGAGCGAGGCCATATCAAGTTCCATAAAACTGATATAGAGATACATTCTCAAAAGTCTCCTATGCTCTAGACTCATTTGGCCACATCGAATTGAGTATTTTTAAACTCTCATGAGCACAAGCTCATATCTCTATACTCAACCACTAGATTCATGTTAATGTGCTCATTTAAAATAATTCATATAGTCCGCATATATATTGGATACATATAGTAAAAGATGTGAAACATCAAATGATAGTTTGAAAAGCATGAGCACAAATATCAATGAATCGTATCTCTGCAAATGGGATGCCAAATAGTATTCCCTAAGCCTCATGTCATTTAGCTTCGATCTAACTACTTTCCCAGACAAACCTCCGTTAGACTGTATGATACATGGCCATAGGAAAGTAAGCTAGAGTAGCGATCATCAAATCTAACTTCACAACATGATCGAAGGTAATAAGGGTATAAGTTGATCTAATCTAGGATCATTCTAATCTCACACAGCAAGGAAATATGGATCCATTCACTTGCTCTTAAAGGAAACGTCGCTAATAGCACATGTGGTATGCAACACATGCTACGGTGGAGCTCTGGCCTAGCCAAGAGTATGTCAACCTCCAACAACGTACATAACTTATTCTAGTCACAATCTATGGAATAAGTCCTCTTAATGTCTCTTCCTGCTCGCAATGCGTGCACTAGGGCTGGTGGCTGTGTGAGAAGCCGACCACTAGCCTGGTGACATATCATATCCATGTCATCTTAATCTATAGGTAATGTGTGTGTAAAGTGTGCATGTAATACACAATCTCATACCTCATGAAAAGATAAACTCTATTAAATTCTCACACAATAAATATAAAGTAATATGAAATGTCTACCTAACAAATATAAATAAATTTGTACCACCTAATACAAATCAAAATCTACGTAATCCCATCTCTTTGACATGAACATTAAAAGCTTGTCTAGCTATAGCTTTCGTTATGGGAACAACTACAATCTATTGAGTAGAGATATGTGTAAGGGACACATCTCCATGTGCAACTCTATCTCTAATGTAATGATAGAGAATGTCGACGTGCTTCATCCTTGGTATAAGCCAATGATGCCATGCTATTACTATAGATGGTGATTGGCCCTACTCCAGCTCTGAAGACCCCAAGATCCTGTAAGAATTGCCTTAACCATACGGCCTCCTGGACGGTTGCAAAACAAGCTTTGTACTCTGACTCCATAGTGGACATCGCGAAGTAGACTTGCTTCTTGCTACTCCAAGAGATGGGTCCACCACCTAGCAAGAATGTGTATCCTAACGTCGAATCTTGACCATCTTGATCACCTGCCCAGTTCATATCACGGTAACCTCATAGCTGCGAATATGCTCCCTAAAAGCAAATCATGTGATATGTTGTCCCACGTAGGTATCTAAGAATATGTTTTACTGCCTTCTAATGATTCTGCCCTGGGTTACTCTAGTAATAGCTGACTAAGCCAATCACGTAACTAATACCAAGTCAAGTACACATCATAGCGTACATCAGACTACCTATAGCACTAGCATTGGGAACTCGAGCCATCTATTCCTTCTCTTCCTCGATAGGAGAGTCAATGGGTTTAGCATCTTGCATAGCAGTTATCCACTTCTGTGAAGCAGGTGATGATAAAGCCTCCTGGTATTAACTAGACTCATCATCATCAAGTGTGGCAGTCATGAATGACTTACTCTCTATCATAAAACTATGACAAGGAATCTGTCCACGACTACTTCTACGTATGGGATTATTGGAATCTATGTCCTCTGGACTCTCCCACTGGGCGGTAATCAACTCCCACTGTTCATAACATCCATAGAATCCATAGGATCTTGTTGAGAACCGACGTTTTCAGGGGTGTTTGGATATGAGGTGATCTCCGCTAAACCCAACTCTGGTTGATTCATCTCGAAGAGATCAAGATTCATCCCTGATCTCTTCCTGCTTGGTAAATCATCCTCGAAGAAATCCACATCACGTGACTCAGTCTGTGTTAGACCCTCGTCGGTCTGTTCACGAATAAAGTCGTATCCCTTAGAGTGCTCTGAGTATATTATAAAGATGCACTTAATGACTCTCTTGTCTAGCTTCCCTCTCTGGTGCGAAGGCACATGAACATAATCTGTAGATCCTCATGGCCTCAACTGAGTTAGGTCAGGCGCACTGCTTGTCCTAAGCTGGTAAGATGAGTTAGGAACTAACTTCGTAGGGACATGATTTAGGGTATGTAGGTTGTAGTTATAAGTGCATCTCACCAAAAACTAATGGGTAGGGATGCATGCATCATCATTGACCTCACAATGTCTAACAAAGTACGGTTCATTCTCTCTGCTACACCATTCTACTGAGGTGTGCCTGGGATCATCAATTGCCTTCAGATTTCCATTTCTTCACATTACTCTTGAAATAAATCAGATAAATACTTGTATTGTCTATTAGTTCGGAGACACTTCATGTGTCGATCTAATTGATTCTCGACTTCCACTACAAAGCGTCTAAAGTAGTCTAATGCTTTCGACTAGTAGGAAATCAAGTACACATAATTGTATCGCATGTAATTATCTATGAATGTGTAGGTGTTAACATTGATTGGTCCACATATGTCAGAATAGACTAACTTTAAATGAATGTTTGCTCTCACTGCCTTGCCAAATGGTTTCCGAAATGACCTACCGGCTAAACAATGCTGACAAACAAGTAAACGAACCACGATAAGCGATCCTAGAAGATATGCTTTAACCAATCGGTTCATCGCCTAGTCTAGCATGCCATCTCAATGAATCTAAAATAATAAAATCATTATCATGGGAAGTCAAATTTGAAACCAAATTTGCATTACTTGAATTATCAATATTAAGTTTAAACAGACAATCAAAAATAAATCCCCTACCATAGAAACCGACTCTAAAGAAATGGAGACGCAATCTCTACTGAAAATGATAGAAAAACCTAGTCCTAGTAAGTCTACCACTGAGAAGAGACTAAGAAAAATGGCGGGTGCATAGAGTACGTCATGAAGCATCAATGCGCGAGTCTCACGTGTCTTTTGCAGGTATGTGCCAACTCCTAATACATCTACGCAGTGGTATCTTCGATTCCATCATCTAGGCAGTGGTATCTTCGATTCCATCGAGCCATTATAGAGTTTGGTTTCCTGATGATTGAGGAATACCACTGTGTATGTTTGACATCATGGTAAGAGTTTTTTTATCTTCTCACTATATGTTGACGGCATACTGATAGCAGAGACTGACAAGGAGATGATTCTCGCCACTACAGAGTGGCTTTCCTTTAGTTTTGAGATAAAGGATATGGGTGAAGCAAATTACCTGCTAGATGTTAAGATTCACAAGAATCACGCTAAGAGGCTTCTTTGTTTTTTTGGTCCAATGAGACTTACATAAGGATGGTACTTGAGCGTTTCAAAATACATGATGCCAAACCCATTGATACTCCTGTCCAGAAGGGTGTTTCAATACATCTTGGCCCTTGTCCAGAGATAGAGGAAGAGAATGAGCAAATAGCCCGTGTTCCCTTTTCTAGTGCTATAGGTAGTCTTATGTACGCTATGATGTGTACTCGACCTTATATTAGTTTCGCGGTTGGTTTAGCCAGCTGTTACCAAAGTAACCCAGGGTAGACTCATTGGAAGGAAGTGAAATGTATTCTTCGATACCTATGTGGGACAACAGATTACATGTTTTGCTTTGTGAGAGTAGATTTGCAACTACAAGGCTACTAAGATGCGGAATGGATAGGCGATCTAGACTGCTGAGAGTCGACATTAGGATAAACATCCTTTCTAGGTCGAGGCCATCTCTTGGAGTAGCAAGAAGCAAGTCTACGTCGTGTTGTCCATTGTGCAGTCAGAGTACATAACTTATTGTGTAGCCATCCAGGAGGCCGTATGGTTGAGACGATTCATACAGGATCATGGAATCTTCAGAGTTGGCGTAGGGCCAATCACCATCAATTGATAGCATGATAGCTTAGCCTATACCAAAGACCCCAAATACCATGGCAGGATGAAGCACATCGACATTTGCTATCATTACATCAAAGACAGAGTTGCACATGGAGACGTGTCCCTTGCACATATCCCTACTCAGCAAATGACAACTGTTCCCATGACTAAACCTATAGCTAGACAACCATTTAAGGTTCATGTCAAAGAGATGGGATTACTTAGATTGTGATTTTTGTTAGATGGTACAATTTTTTACTTACATTTATTATGTAGGCATCTCATATTAAATTATATTTCATGCGTGAGAATTTAATAAAGTTTATCTTTTCACGAGGCATGAGATCATGTATTACATGCACACATTACCTCTATATTATGAAGATATGGATACGATATGTCACTGATTATTGGTCGGCTTCTCACACAGGGACTAGCCCTGGCACGTGCAATACGATCAGGATGAGATATTTAAGAGGACTTGTTCTATCGGGGGAATTTAGAGGACTCTATGAGTTATATGTCATCTTGGGAGAGTCGGGATGAGATTCCTTAGGGAATTGAATTTTACCTGATGAAGCCGGATGTGAGACCTTAATCAAGGCGCTTGAGAGTTTTGTCTTGGATTGAGTTGCTCATGTTAGGCGCATGGATTGCGACTAGACTAAGATCCATGCGATGTAGGAGGTTGACGTACTCTTGGCTGGGCCAAGAACTCCATCGTAGCATGTGTTGCATACCACATTTGCTATTAGCGACGCTACCTTTGAGAGCAAGTGAATGAATCCCTATTTTCTTGCTTTGTGAGATTAGGATGATCCTTGAGTAGATCAACTTATACCTTTATTTACCTTTGACCATGTCGTGAAGTTAGATCTGATGATCGCTACTCTAGCTTACTTTCCTATGACCATGTATCATACGGTCTAAAAGGGATTTGTGTGGGAAAATAGTTAGGTTGAAGGTAAATGGCAAGAGGCTTGGGGAAAGACTACTTGGCATCACATTCGGAGAGATATGATTCATAGAGAAATGTGCTCATAGTTTAAAATTATCATTTGATGTTTCGTATTTTTTACTTATATGTATTTGATATATAGGTAGATTATATGAATTATTTTAATGATTACATTAATATGAATCTAGTGGTTGAGTATAGAGATCTGAGCTTGAGCTCATAAGGAGTTAGGAATACTTAATCCGATGTAGCCAAATGAATCTAGGTCATAGGCAAGACTTTTGAGAGTATACATTTATGTCAGTTTTATGGAACTTGATATGGAGTCACTCACCCGTTACTTTGAGCTCATCGGTTGCACACACAACGACTTGTATGATTAGCACTCTTGATAGGGAATTCTAATGTATATGAGAGAGATGCGCACTCACGGTGTGCCCACTGTGGACGAGTGGGAGATGTTTTATATATCTTGTGGATCAGCCCATATGGGTGGGACGAATCGGTTGACCCATTGGAGTTGAGCCAACCGATTCCCTATGAGACGTCCAGATTAGGCAGCCTGTGAGTTGGGCCGATGTGGGTTCCTCTCTATCTATCCTAATCTTTAGAGGACTAGGAGAGTTAGAGTTCAAGTAGGAGATGTGTAGAGGTTCCTATATGTAGGAACATCCTCCTCCATAGGGAATTATAAAGAAAACATTAAGTCCTATTATTGAGAACCTCTCTCTCTCTCTCTCTCTCTCTCTCTCTCTCTCTCTCTCATCATCCCTAGCTACCTTCCTAAAGTGAGCATAGAATTACTATTAGGGTTTCATACCACAGTCCTAGGTTGCTTGAGTGTGGGCATCCTCGTGTGGTTCTTGTAATCGCACATACACCAACGTGGGATGACATCCAGTTCGATAAAGATCTTCTATTGCAGATCTGGGTTTGTGTTTATCGAGATACGTGATCCAGTTCGTTTACAACCTTCACCTTCAGGAGAAGAAAGCTATTGGCAACGAGTGCTCTTCATCAATGACTTTAGATAACTATCAGGCTTCTTATTAAAGCAAAAAAACAATATTTTGCTTTAACAAAGAAGCAATATTTTGCTTTAACCAGGAAACTAAACCTTTTAAGACAAACCAAAAACCCACTTTCTCTACAAACATCTACAAATAAATGATATCACTGCAATTTCTTTATTGCCTATATATTTTGCCCATGTATGTTCTTTCATCTCAAGATGTGACTAGAAGCTTACTATCATCTTCTTCTTCAACAATAATTTCTAATTTGGGAACATCTGATCTTTCTATCTTGGGCAAGATTTCTTCGGTTTGTTTTGAATTCGTCAACTCAAATGGGTTTGGTGGCATCATCAAACTGTCTACACTGCCTTCCAACATTTGTACCACACCTTTCATTGAAGGGCGACTTGTTGGATACCATTGTATGCACCATGTAGCAACAATCGTCAATCTCTTTGCAATCTTAGCATCTTTTTCTTCAACTATCCTAAGCAATAACTCTTCCCCTTGATGTAGACGATTATATATCCACTCTGGGAAGTTCACTTGGCTTGTATGTTCTGCTTTAGTATCAAT
>JAUPMG010045374.1:0-14098 GCA_031762675.1 Pachysandra terminalis | reverse complement strand
ACAGATTTGACTTTTTATATACGGATTGGAGTAAAATTATAAAAGTAATGGGGTTTTATTGTAATATTTGGGGGGGGGGGGGGGTTATGAAAATATAAAAATAAATGTGTTTTATAGTATGCGGATTAGAGTAAACTGTAAAAATAAAGGGGTTTGCTTGTAATTTGTTGGAGGTTTTCTTGAAAATATAAAAATAGATCTGTTTTATACTGAAAACAAAGTTAAATTGAGGTTTTTTTGTATTATTTTCTTTTGTTGTATGCGTGGTTGAGCATAAGAATGGAAGTTGAAATATATTTATACATGAGTTATAATTTGTTTGTATATATACAATATATATATAGACGCTCTGTAAGCGCTCTGGACTACAAGTTATTTCAAGTTTGGCGCTCTCACGCTTTCGCTCCCTCTCTCGCTCTCGCTCCCACACCCGCTCGGCGTTCTAGTGACTTAGTGAATGACAAAATATGGACCATTTTAATAGTGTTTCATAGGAATGAAATTTGAGTTTTAAGATGTGGATAATTAAAAGTCGACTTTACAAATAACTAATACCTCCTAGTGAACTTAGTAATGTCTTGAGGCATTATTTGAAAATAGGAAGAAAAAAAAATGCCAATAGTTGAACAACCTAGTAATATCTTAAGTCGCACAAAAAGAATGAAAATAGTTGGTATTTCATGGATAAGGTGTCCCCAGATGGAACAATGATTATCTAATGCTGCTCTCATGGCATAGATAACTTTACAAATGATAAATACAGGAGGAAAAAATACTAGAAGGTACCTACCATCGAAAACTCCAAACAGACCGACTATCTCCCCATCGACACCATCAATTCTGGTTTCATAGAAATCTTCCATCGAAGACCTTTTACCTGGAGAGCTTGCATATCCATAGCTGAACTTTCCATTCTGACTATTAAAGAAAAAATTTACAATTAGTATCATAAAAGGCCAGAACACTCACTGATGCATATTTACATTACAAAAATAAAAATGAAAAATGGTAACTAGTTAGTTCATTAACTGATTGGTCTATTAAACAATCAGCACCAACAACATTTCTGTGATCAACAAATGAGGATTTAAGTTATCTAAGAAAGTATGTTATCGCTTGGATTTAACTGTTGAACGATTCTTGCTGGATTTTTATTAACTTGATCAATTCTGCCATAAATGTGGTGGTTCATTGCCAACCATCTTAAACAATTCTAACGGTTTAAAATCGGTATAATCAAATTTAGGAGAAATAGAATGATACCTTCTTTTGATCCCCAGTAATTGTTTTTGAAAATGTGGGGGCAGACTCAAAATAACTGGAACTTAAGCAGTGGCATCTTGTAACTGCACCATCACCCATCATTATAAGATGAGCATACTTGTCAGGTTGTTAACTTTTGTTTTATGATTTTGCAGCGGCATGTTTGTAAGTTCTGTCAGTTCCCATTCTAAATGTTTTGAGGTTCACCTATTAGGTCCCTAGTTCACTTAGCCACAATTGCTCATGGAGATCCAAAATCAAAGCCAAAAAAATTTTCCACTATATGCAATGCAATCCATGGCTTTATGTACCGCCTGCCACTGGTAAATATTGGGACCAGTCCGGTTTACAGAAACGGTCCAAAAAACTTTTAGAAAATAAATAAAATACTGGCCAGTACCAATCTGTACCTCGTCATAGTGTTTAATCTCGAATCCAACTCGGGGATCATCCCGCTCCGAACCCGAGTTGGATCGCCGATCCAACTCGGGATCGGACGATCCAAAATCAATACTTTTTTTTTTCAAAAACATAACTCGGACAATCCGACTCGCCGATCCCGAGTTGGATTGCCCAATCCATATCGGGATCGGACCGAGTCATTGTATTTTACATTAATTTAGGATCGGTTTCAACCCGGGAATCATCCCGGTCCGATCCAACCCGGGATTGGACGATCCTTTACACTATGATTGGTACAGACATGCATATCGTTCCTGCCTTGGAAACTGCGTTTACATGGGGGAAAATATCTGGTCCTTCACTGTTGGTACCTGGCTACTGGATCAAGACCAAGCCGTATGGACCCGTACTGGCCATGTCCAGTCTGGGACATTATTCAGGTACCAAAAACCTAGATTCCATCCACTATTTCTTCTGGGAAGGTGGTCCTGAGGAATAAAAGAACCCTATCCGTAAAAAGCCATCTTACCAAAGGTACTCAACAAGCTTGTCATTACTAAAGGGAAAGATAGAAGGAGAAGCAAAGTCTGTGATATCTCATTCAATGAATCTCACATCATTAGGAAGACGAAAATATTTTTAAACATCTAAACTAGATGTTTAATGAATCAATACTGAATCAGAATATAGAATCTTTTTCCAATGCAACTGGGTTTGGAAATTACTGTAAAAACATAAAAGATGTTGATGTAAGAATCCAACTTATAGCTTGAATTTTATTTAGAGAAACAGTATTTTAATATTGCAGGCAGAGGAAGTGACATGATTTCAGTAAGATGAAGCATGTCAAGCTGTATGTCCCTCCCATGTATTTATTAATCTTTTTAATATACAGGTCGGGGTCACTGCCTCAACCCCCCTCTCACCACTAGAGTGCCTCGAGGACTAATTTGGCTTAGAGGGCATGCTGTGATGCTTCAGATCAACCTTGAGGATGAATTTTTTTTTCATATCACTAACAGAAACTGAATCAAGGCAATCTTTGAATTGCCTCGAAAGGCTAGAGCAATTAAAATGAAGATTATGAAAATATAAGTTATCTAATACAGGACCACATGAGCTAGCAAATCTGACATGAAAACATTATCCCTTCAAAATATTATTACACAGTTACATGGTCAACATCGACTGTGATTAAGTTACACAGACAACAGGTGGTTTACTATGTAGCAAAGCAGAATTACAAGAAAAATTCATGGTTTCATCTTGTTATTGTTAACAATCAACCTGAGGATTCAAACTAATCAATTCATCAAGCATTATTCACTTGATAGCTCATATTTTGACTGGTTAAGTGTGCATTATTAAATAGATGAGGTCGCTATATCATCTTGTTACCGCTGGTAATTTTAGATCTCCTTTTTCTTTAACACCCTGTTTGAGTATTGAATTTCATGGATTCAAATGTTGCAGGTATGGTTTCATCTTGTTATTGTTAACAATCAACCTGAGGATTCAAACTAATCAATTCATCAAGCATTATTCACTTGATAGCTCATATTTTGACTGGTTAAGTGTGCATTATTAAATAGATGAGGTCGCTATATCATCTTGTTACCGCTGGTAATTTTAGATCTCCTTTTTCTTTAACACCCTGTTTGAGTATTGAATTTCATGGATTCAAATGTTGCAGGTAACCAATAAGGAAATATTAAGGAGCAGCATGGATAGGCACTTGACACACTGTAGATACCAGTGCATATACGTATAACAAAAATTCACCTAACCCTTCAGTTCCCAGTTGCATCCTCCTCTACATAAACAATAACCATGTACTGCAGCCGATTAATAAATGGATATCAATGCCAAAAAGTTATATTGGAGCTATTTAATATTATTAAAAGTACTATATACTACAAAGTCAACTCCTATTTTTCAAAATTCGACAAATGCACTATTGATAAAACAAAAATAATATCCCTTAGCCTACAAAAGATACATTCCATTCCATAAAAAGCTAGATGGCACTATATCATAAAGAATAGTAAATAAGATAATACTTCTTTTGATTGCATAAACAATAAAAGAAAAACTTTGTTCTCTTATATTATCAATAAAAGAATATTAAAACATTATCTCAGCAAGGGAGTGGTGACCTCATGGCTGCAATGCAAGAAGGGAAAGAAAAACAAGATATAATTATTCAACAAGTGGTCAGTGACCTGCAGCTAATAAATTAAAAAGGAAAAATCGATGGAGAAGGAAAAGGAATGGGAAAAAATCTTATAGATGAAATAACATTCACAAATTTAGATCTCAAAATAATTACTAAATCTCCTTGGGATTGATTTTAAACTGAGTGGTTGTATTGAGTTAGAATTTGTAGGCAGGTTTGGCTTTGCTTTCAAAATATAATAATGAGCAATTTCTATTTGGAATATAACTTTTTCAGAAAGGGGCATTCAGTTATTTGATTTTAAGTGAATCAACAACTGAAACGCCGAGGACCCTGTTTCTAATTCTGTCATAACCTTTTTCTCAAAGTGCGGTAGCATACCTGTGAAAACTTGCATTTTAAACAGTTACATAGCTGTAACTCGGTCACTGCCTCCTTTATTATCTAAAGGGAACTCTTGTCTCTACATTCTAACTACAATGGCATACTTGTGATTTCAAATAAGTTCAATATTTTAATCCTTAAAGTCAATGTTAATGAAAATCAAATGTCCTAAATTGAGTCCAACAATTATTCAACAGCTACCATTTTGACAACCATTGGCCAGAATGGGTTTCTCTAATAAATAAATGATAATTCTATCAAAGAAAAGAAACAGAAGCCTCATATAGGCAAAATATATACGAAGTTAGCAACATCCCTCAAGTTTAGGTGTTATTCTCCTTCTTGAACAAGTTTTAGTAACACTGGACATAGGCTATATATTTGAATTTTTTATTTTGATATTGAAAATGAGTTAAAAGTCTCTTCAAATGAGTCGAGATGCTTGTTTGCCTCGAATCAGACTCTCCTTTCCCTTTCTCATTTTTTAGTCATTTGAGAAAACCAGCAATTGTTAGTTGTTACAACTAGTATTAGAGCCAGACCTCTTGGGTGTGATACCAACTTGAGCCATGGATGACATGAAAAAGGTTCTTAAAAGGACAAGCCAAAACACAGGCAACTGAACCAAGATGATAGATGATTTAAGAAAGAAACATCACCCGTGGATTAATGGCTCATGACGTGTAAATTACACGTTCTCAATCAAGTGACACACAAACAAAACTTAATCTACCATCAGATTTTTCTCACGGACTTCCTATAAGCTCTGAAGATTGATTCATACTATGGTGCAATCTGGTAAGAGAATCCAAACTTAAGGTTGTTGATCTCTCCAGTTGAATCAATAGGGGAAATAAATTTTTGGAGTATCATAATATGGCCAATGATTATAGAGTTATAATGGCTTTGTTCCACTTAGAAGATGATGCCTTTGATACTACCAGATATGATTATACAATTATAATAGATTTGTTCCATTTAGAAGATGACATCTTTGATACTATCAGCTATGATTATACAGTTATAATGGCTTTGTTCCACTTAGAAGACGATGTCTTGAATACTACCAGCTATGATAGCCTTCATTTTAAAGACTGCAATCACATCCAACCAGCCACAACATGGGGATTACCACAGGATGTGTCTGACAACTAAAATCCATGTTTAGATTGGGTAGGTACTCAGATCCTGGGCTACCCACCAAACACTTGATATGGATAGAAATAAAAATACCTGGTATAGTATTGGTACATTATTATACATGGAATTTTATGTTGTCACATTTGGATTTATTATAATTGCTTTCCCTTTTAGTTCAATTTTTTTTATATAAATGAAATGTATACAAGCAAGTACCTTGCTTCTTAATATGGAAATTGTTTTTTTCTAATTTTTTGATGTGTTGAGCCATGGACCCATAGCTGCCAAGCGAGTATTCTTAGTCGAGTCCTTGTACCTAAGATATGGGGGTTCAGTTAATCTGACACCTAGTATGAGCATTAATCAAGGATTCACACACATGAAAACAGTAAAGAAATAAGTAAAACAGAACACAGCACATCTAATTAGCACCGATAATGTTCCTATAGTCACGAATGAGATGAGACTAAATTCCACCATCTTTTGAGACTACAGTTACAAAGTCTCTTCCCCACCTCTTTCTTAGCACCCCAAAAGCAAGTCCTAGAGATAATAAAACTTAAACCACTTGAGTTTCAGATCCAATTGTAGGTCCTTCCTGCAACCAAAATGACTCTTTCCATTTTAGAATTTAAGGCACTAACATAACACCTAGACACAGACACATACAGGCCAGTGGATATGTAAAGCTTCGGCAGCTATTATGGAATTTATTTATTTGTTTCTGTTGAAGCTTCATGTCCTGATATGGCCCTAACACATTCGACAACCTTGTAGGTGAGTCAAACTGTAGCATTGTTAAGAAACACCTCTAAAGTACAGAACGCAATACGAATGCTCTCCAAACACACTCTAGGCCTCCCCGATAATTTCCTTGATATGAGCTATTCTAGTGAACTCACAAACAAGATTAAATTTGATGTTTGAAGTCATCATTCCAAATCATTCGTACCAGCTATATTTTTTACATGCTTGTTTGATAGGATATATATAATCCCTAGAAAGTACATAAAATCAAAACGGCCTAACTGGCTAAAGGACTCCACTACAATAAAAGCATTGCCTGGATTAGAATTCAAAAGTTACCCCTATAGAGACAGAGCAAAGGAAGAAGTAACTGTGCATACAGACTACAGCTTTAGATAGGGTATGAGTGACATTCGCAGTTTTACAAAACAAAATATTTATTAAATCTATTTAGGTTAACATATAATCTAGTAGAAATGTTGACTTAGGATTCTTAGAATGGATTAGATTCCTTCTAGAAACATTTTAACATTGGTAAGAGATAGGCTATATATTGGAACTTTTTACTGTAATTTTGTTTATTAAGAATTTAATTGAAAGAATTTCTTTGAAAGAATTAGGAGGCCTGTCTGCCTCAAATCAGACTCTTCATTCCCTTTCTGCAACAAAGTGAAGCACCAAGTGTTTGACACTTTTTTTTCTCCTTGAAGAACAGGACAAGAAGTGCATAAACAAAAGACAATTCATTTATTACACTAACACAATAACACATTGTGGTTAATGTCCTAAACCAACTTTTTAAGCTCGTGTACAAAGAACTCTACAGGAAAACAGGTGAGTTCAAGCCAATGACTGGACACAAAAAACTTAGGCGTTTAGCAAGGATACACACGTGCATGCACTATATATATAAGCCAGTAAGTGGACACAAAAATCTTAGGCGTTTAACAAGGAGATATATATGAGAGAGAGAAAAAGATCGTTGTCACAACACAAAACTAACAATATATCATAATAAATATAGGATCGTATATGCCTCCAAATTTCGGTATAAAGATGGCAAAATATCACCAATTTTTTCACTTTTCTCTACTGAAATATTTTCCCCCAGAATTCTTTTTTCTTGCAGTTCTCTCAAATGTCCTGTTTTACCAAAATTTTGCTAATTACATGCTTTCTCAGATAACTCAGTCTTCTACAATACAAATTTTACAATGTCCCACCAAAATTTTAATGAATGTTTCGACACCAAAAAAAAAGGGAAATTTTGCCAAATATGCAATACGTTCATCCAAACTTAATTTTCTTCAAAACTCATCCTAGATATTACTTTCATTAAGCAATATTAGGAGCTCCACCTCTTACATACTTTTAGGGGAAATATCATTATCGAAGTATACTTTAGTTTAAGTTTAAATATAATTCGTTCTCATAGACACACACACACACCTATATATATAGATACACACACATTAACATGGATTTGAACAAGTAATTTCTCGCCAGCTTGTAACATCATTCAGATGTGACTTTTATCACTTTTTGACATTTTTCTTTTAGTTTCTGGTTGTTACCCGCCTCTGTATTTTATGAGATTTTGGATGTTTAAAACAATTCATGGATTTTAACAATAGACGAGCTTATTATGGTTTCAAAAGATTCGTTCAAGTGTGTGCATGTGTGTGTCTATATGAGTTCATCTACTCTATAGTACATTCATCGTGTAACATTAGATATAAATACATGCTACATTATATGTACCAAGTATAAAGATAAGTGGGTGATAAATAAGCTTGGCCTAGCCTTAAGCTAGGATAATGTATAAAAGTTTGATTTGGGCCACAAAACTAGGCTGAGTTTGAGCCTTGCACAGGCCTGAGCTCAATATATATGAAGCTTGGGTTGGACTGAGCAAACCTAGGTCCAGTCCAGCCTGAACAAACTTGTGATCCTACCAACGGCACATATGTTTTTATAACTAATATTCTATCAATTAGAGTATTCAATTGTTTTTGTATTATTTAGTATGTCATTTAATCATTTCCTAAAGTTTCAGTGAAATTTTAATGTTTTCTCAAACATCTCCAAATTTCGCCTCAATATGCAAAAATTTATGCCTAAAAGCATTCCTCAAAATTTCCCTTTCAAAGGGGTGAACTCTCCATCAATTATGAAATTTATTACCTTAAAAATTATCTACAGCTTATGTTAGTTAAAATATTAATTAATTTACTATAAACACAGAAACAAATATATTTATTGGCATTAATGAATAATGAGTATGTCATGCTAATGAAATGGAGGATCTCACATGTGGGGTTTAAGAACCCATTTAGAGTCCTTACTCCTTAAGGACCATAATAGACATGTAGCAAGTCCTCCATGGATCAAAACCAACCACTTAAAGGTTCTCATATAAAAAATAATAATAAAAAATAAAAACATTTTGATGCCAAAAATCAAAATTATTGGATCACTGTTAACCATTAGATTTTTTAGATAGGCTAAATTATGGTCTGATGCTTAAGAACCAATATAAGGGTTATTAAGCCCCAAATCCTAGATACTCCCTTTCAAATAGTTCACAATCAAACGGGGTGAAAACCTTTTATCAAGCTCACTTTTGGTACACTTCATCATTTCAATTAGACCCATCACAAAGTGGGTCCTGATCTTTTACGCCAAGCCACTGCCAGATTTGGTGCTTAATAGAATCCTGTAACACAACACTATATTGTCCATAATGAGATGAACACTAGGCACTGAACTTTGATTATGGGGCTTTTGAATTTTTTTCTTTTTCTCTCTTTTTTTTTTTTTTTTTTGGTTTTGGTTTTTGGTAGGCAGGCAATACTTTTAACAGAGAAGAAAATGTTTAATCAGAGCTTCAAGAAGCTTTTCAGATCTTTCATCAAGTCTTAACAAATAAATCACTATCAAATTGTAGCACAAATTACAAACATTTAATGGATCTAATTAAATGAACCTTAATTTAAAGTAATGATAAATCTGGCAAGCCCAGAGTAGCAATCTTGCAAATTTTTCATAATAAATTAGTTCTTTGACTCAAACTTATCCAGTATAGCTCAAATATAACTTTTGGAATCAGATAATTTCAAACAAATCTGACAAGATTTGTCTCATTCTCTATTTAGATTAAAATGAAATTTTTTTTTTTGGAAACCATTTTATATGGACTTAAACAAGTAAGCACTAAATCTGGCAAGACATGCAAATTTATCACAATAAATTAGTTCTTTGACATAGCTCAAATATAAATTTTGGAATCATATAGTTTCAAACAAATCTGACAAGATTCGTCTCGCTCTATATTTAGATTAGGAAAAAATTTCTTTTTTGGAAACTCTGATATATGGACTTAAAAAAGTAAGCTGTAACTACTAGACCAACTTTAAGGATTCCATGGAATTTGATTCCTTGTCAGCAGAGTTTGCCAAGTGTTGCAATTGATAGTTTACCTAATGAATACCTAATATCGACAATTCAAGTTCCTACAATGGTAGGACTGATGCATAATGTCAAGGCTTACAACTATTTCCGAAGAGTTCCGACCACCCCCACCCTCCCAATCCTTTACAACACCAAGCCACATGGCCGAAGGTGTCTTATGAGACAAGAGATTGTCACTAATTAGACAAATACTATGTGCAGAATATGATTAATGGCAGTTTAGAGAGTTTCTTTCTTTTGCTTAATTATGTTTTCATTTTTATTTTATAGATTGTTTTTTTGTGGGTAGGCAAAGAATACAGATAATATAGAAGATCAGAGTTTTTAAGAAGTTTCAGCTCATTTATTAAGTGCTAATTGGTAATAATTTATCAAATGATAGAATTAATTACAAAAATGAAATGAATGTAAATGAATCATAATTTATGGTGAAGCTATATATGGGAAACCTATACTAGCTTAATTGTGCAAAATTCATCACATTAAATTAGTTTCTTTGACTACCAACCAATATAACTCCAAGAGTTTGAAATCAGATATTTATTTTCAATAGATTTCGAACAGATCTGACAAGATGTGCCTCAATCTCGATTTTATTTAAGATGAAATTTTATTTTTTGGAAACTATGGCATAAGGGTATAAACAAGACACTAACTACATTATATGGAAGTAGATTCCCATGCAAGACAAGCTTATCGAGCTTAGCAATTGATCAGTTATCTCATGACAGTCTAAGGTTGAGGCTGCAGGTTCCTCCATGATGGCAGTCATTGTATAGTACTACAGCCTGATATAACTGGTCATTTGATGTTTTCCTCCACAAGCTAACTGAGCTTAACTGGAAGTAAATTTCAATTTTCCTTCAATACCAGCTTAATTTCTTTGATGCCCAACTAACTTCTTTTTTTTCTTTTCTTTTTTTTTTCCTTTTTGATGAATAATGAGATTATTTTTCCATGTTTTTTCAGTATGTTAAAAGTAACCAATAATAAAAAGGCTTCACATCCAAATTCATGGAAGTTGCCACATCAAAATCTCAGAACGCTTCTTTGCACTAGTGTCATGCACCCACAATAACACCGACAATGCCATGACAGCAGTCAATCAACGATTTCAATCAATAATAGAAGAGACAAGAATCAATTTGTTTACTTCCATCAACATGATCCAAACACCCTGAATTGTTAGGTATGAAAATGTCATAAAACATGGCATTCCTTAAAAAAAAGGATAAGTAAGTTTGCTTCATCATAACAGTGTGTCAATATGCATCAAACATGACAAACTACAAACAGATTTTCCTCAACATGTAGCCCATCAGATTAAAGACCAAAACAATATGCACTCAGATGAAGTACACTATAACCCAATTGGAGAGCCGATAGCTGTCAGTAACTTGACGTAGGATGGAACATAAGCCGAATGTTGATTGTTGCAAACTTTACGGAGCTCCAGAGCTTCCCTAATCTCATCAAATTACCGTACACCATTCATCAGATAATATCCTTCACTTCACTCCTTTCATCTTTCTCTTTCAAATGAGTTAATTATGGTCATCCCCCATTACTCATTCAAATTCAAATATATGCAATATTAAATTATAAAAGAATACCCAAAACTAACAGCAATTCCTCTAATGATAAATCTCAATGACAAACCCATATTTAAGTATATGCAAGAGACGGCTCCAAAAGGACACCCTAAACTAGCAGCACTTCGTCTAACAAGCATGTTCAAAAATCTCAACAACAGAAGCACATTCATCCTTAATATTATGAGTCTCATAACTTAATATTATGTATGTTATAACTTATAGTTCACACCATACTTTGAGATTTAAAGAGCTCTGAGAGTATGAACTACTAATGACATGCAAAGAAAAGAAATTCTTTACAAAATCATGTGAGATTATACAGAACAGAACGACTTTATATACAAAAACAAATGCACTGCCAATTAAAAGAGTTCCATATATGGCAAATAAGAGAAAAAAAATGAGGATTTACCTAAGTCCACCGCCGCTAACAGGAGCCTCATCAACTTGTGCTCCGCTCGAAGAAAGAACTGAATTCAAATAGCCCATGAATACTATGATTTTTCAAACTATCCTACCTCTTTAAGCAAGAAAAAAATAGATAGATATTCAAGGGGAAAGAATAAAATCTCTAATGGCAAAGGCGAGGGTTTTCGTTAATCGCTGCATCATCTCCATTTATGACACTTCAAGTGTAACCTGCGAGAGAACACAATTTCCAACTTGAAACACAAATTAAAAATACCAAATCGATTCACATTAGATCAAATAACATGCATTAGAACTGCAATTCAAAACCAGAGAAAATTTTAAATTCAAATATTACGATGAAGCAAATCATTAGTCTGAACAGATTAAACCTAGAACAAATTCAAAATCTATAATCCCAAAAGTCAAAAAACAATAAAAAGAAAATTAAGTAATTCAAGGAGAAAACAGCTACAGATGCAAGTAAGATCTCAGAATTACATTTGCAAGAACAAATTCCTCGGCTGGACCGAATTTAGCATTAACAGTTGAGAAATCGATACAGAAACAAAGAGAAATGTTAGAGAGTAGATGGAGAGAGAAAGAGAGATTATACCTGAAAGAGAAATGAGGTGAAGAATGAGAGATGCCATGAGAAAGCTGAAAAGAAAAAACTTAGAACGCCTTAAAGGAGAAAACGACGAGACAAAATGAAACGAGAGAGAGAGAGAGGCCTCTGTTTGGTTTTGGTTTTGGTTTGTTTTTGGGCAACAACTCAATGCAAGCGCACAGGTGAGAGGCAAGAAAAAAAAAATATTCATATAAATTAAATTTAATAAAAGCCAAAAAATAATAATAATAATAATAATTGAAAGGAACCAGGAAAGATCTGTTTGTTTGTTCATACCAAAAACGTTGGTTGTACGCGTCATGTATGTGTGTCAGGCTGCTTACACGACGACTGAGTCAAGCAACAGTATCACCCAGAGGTCCTACCTGCTTGATTCGAATACGTGTCAGGCATGCAGAGGGTGAACTGAAGACACACCACCGAATGAGTAATCCGAGGGACCCACATTCAAGATTTTTATTCTCGGGATTGCGGATCGGGCCGATCCAAGACAATCCCGGTACGCATCGGTGATCCAGTCTAGGATCGGCTAATGAGTTCGATTCAACTTTTGGATTTCCCTTAAAAAATAAAAAAAAAAACTTGGATTGGCCAGATCAGTCACCGGAACGGCGATCGGTTAGTATCGGACTGGTCCAGGCCTGTTGGATCGTTAATTTTATAAATTAAAAAAAAAAAAAAAACACTTTGGATCAGCCCAATCCAATCACTGGACCAGTCCGGATTGGCTGGTCCGTATATGTATCAGTTGGGCCGGTCCGATCCAAAGCCACTTGATACAATTAGTTGTATCATGGTTTGGGATCGGACCGATCCTGGTTGATCCTGATACGGACTGTCCAATCCGGATCGGACTTTTGTCCACCCAATTATGCGCCAACAATAGGCACGTGACGGGTGTTCATTGTTGTGCACGTGATGGGTGGTGTGCCTAAACTAACGAGACTCGTGGTAGAAGTCTCGTCAGTTGACTTTTGTTTTCTCTTTTTTTTTTTTAAAAAAAAGGGTGAAAACAGAAAAAGAAAAGAAAAAACCCAAAAACGAAGAGGGAAGAGTATTTTGAAAATCAAAACCCTTGCAAGGGTTACCATCGGTTTCCTGCTATTTTTCACTCTTCCTCTCCTTTCTTCCTCTCACTCTCAACTTCTATTTTCAAGTATTGGCCATGCTCATTGAATGTCATACAAGGATTCCAAGTATTGACGAGGTGATAAGGCTCATCCCTATAAACTGGTACTGTTGGATTTTAGAGACGGGTCAACCCGAGTGGCCCAACCTGTTTGAGCCGACCCGGGGGTTCCTACTTAATGGGACGTCCATACTTATTAGAAGTGTGGATGTGGATAACTCTCCTAATAAAATTAAGAGATAGACTCCTAGATGGAGTTGAGTCGAGTCTTCTACAGGTAAAAGACTCCTCCCTACCCAAAGTTACTATTCATGTTTATGTGATTTGTCACATCCCAAACTTGAGATCTCAAATGAGTCCAGAAGAAATCTGAAATATGACTCTCACCCCATTCCACATGAGAGTGGTAGTCAATACATTGCCAAATAGTTAAAATATAACTGAGACATTATTTATTACTGAAATAATTCAAAACTTAAGTCATTATGTCCAAAACAAGCATAACATAACAGCGGAAAGTAAAACAAAATCATTCAGTTTCATGCTCAATCAAACTCCTAAATAAAATATAGCCTAACAATGGCCAAAAGTAAACCTTGGCATGTGTCACGACCCAAACTTAAGGAAATTCTAATCAAAACCCTTATGTTCGACCCGCAACTCTCACCCCAATCAGAATCGGGAGTGGCAATCAATATCGAACCATAATCAACAGAAATTTTACTAAACTTCAAAAGAATCTAATTTAATTA
>JAUPMG010045354.1:0-14099 GCA_031762675.1 Pachysandra terminalis | reverse complement strand
CAAAGGGGAATCGAGATAGACAAAAACAAAGCAAAAGCAATCTCAGAAGCTAACCCGTCGAGTAATAAAAAAGAATTACAGAGATTCCTTGGCCAAATTAATTTCTTAAGGAGATTCATCTCCAATTCGGTCAGGAAACTAATATATTTCTCTCCATTATTACGTTTAAAGGAAAAAGAAGAATACAGGTGGGAGGAACAACATCAACAAGCATTTGAAGCCATTAAAGGGCACTTGATGAATCCACCTGTGCTGATTCCTCCAAAGAAAGGAAGGCCTCTGAAGCTTTATATATCAGGGGCGGAGAAATCTATTGGAAACCTGTTGGCGCAAGAGAATGATCAAAAGCATAAACAGGCGGTATATTATCTAAGTAGATTCTTATTACCGATCGAACAAAGATACACAGCCATTGAGAGGCTGTATCAAACATTGTATTACACGGCCATCAAACTGAGGCATTACCTAATAGCCTCCATGGTATTAGTAATCGCCCCAACAGATGTGATCAAATACATGTTAAGCAAGCCGTAATTTAAGAGGAAGGATAGGCAAATGGATTCTGGCATTATCAGAATTTACGTTCGTTTACATCCCTCAAAAAGCCGTTAAAGGCCAAGTGATAGCTGATTTTCTGGCCGATCAACCATCCGGTGATCCTACTGTAGGATCAGCTATAATACATGAATCAAACATGGTGGGTTTATTACCATGGACCCTAATATTTGACGGATCAAGGACAGAAACAACAAGTGGGGCAAGTATAATTATTATACCACCAGGAAGAAATAGGCAAGAATATGCCTTTCAACTAGAGTTCCCTTTCCCTTGCACAAATAATCAGGCCGAATACGAAGCACTGATTATAGGAATGGAAGTCTTGCTGGACATGGGTGCGAAATAGGTTTCCATCAAAGGAGATTCGCAGTTGGTTATTAATCAACTAGGGGGCAAGTATAAATGCTTAAGTTGGCAGCTCATGCCATTATATGCAGTGGATTGCCAGTTGATGGAAGAGTTTGATGACGTGACATTATTTCACTGTCTATGAGAACAAAATGAGGAAGCCAATGAAATGGTTCATATAGCATCAGGGTCAAGGATCCTAGAAGGAATGACCGAAAGAACCATCTCAGTCCAAAAAAGATCCCTGTCGTCTGTCAAAAGGAGGCTCGAGTCACTAGACATTATGCATGTCGACACACAGCCTGACGACTGGCGAACCCCATTTTTAGAATACTTAGCAACTCCTAATTTGAGGAGTGATAAGAAGTTGAAAATAGCATTGAACAGATATGTGGTGATGACCGGGAGTTATATAGAAGGAGTTTGGATGACATGCTATTAAGATATTTAAACCTGCATGAAGCAAGGTTAAGTATGGCAGAGTTGCATGAAGGGATATGTGGAGCACACCAAGCTGGCATTAAAATGAGGTGGCTAATAAGAAGGCATGGCCATTATTGGCCGACAATACTGCAAGATTGCATCAAATATGCCAAAGGATGCGAAACATGTCAGAAACACAACCCCATTCATAGAGTGTCGGCCGTAGATTTACATGCAATAGTGAAACTGTAGCCGTTCAGAGGATGTGTTATGTATTTAATTGGAAAAATATACCCACTCTCGTCGAGACTGGATGGTTTCATCATCGTGGCTACAGATTACTTCACCAAGTGGGTAGAAGTTAAGCTGATGAAAAATGTCGAACAGTCAAACATTATTGAGTTCATACAAGAAAAAATTATCCATCGATTTGGAATCTCGAAAACGATAACAGCTGATCAAGGTTCGGTATTTACTGGGGGTAGGTAACTAAGTTTGCAGATAAATACGGAATTAAGATTATTAATTCAACTCCTCATTACGCTCAAGCAAACGGCCAGGCTGAGTCGACCAACAAAGTGCTAAAGAACATCTTGAGAAAGATGGTTGAAGATAGGCCAAGATCTTGGCACAAAACCTTGTCAGAAGCCTTATGGTGCTATCGTACCACTTTCAAGTCAGGAACAGGAAATACACCTTTTGCCTCGGCCATGATGCCATCATACCCTTAGAGATCACGGTTCCCTTGATAAGGACAATAATGTAGCATCAGATGCCGCCAGAAGAATATACGGAGGCCATGATGATAGGTCTAGAAGATCTTAATGAATCAAGGCTCAAAGCATTTGAAGAGTTACAAGCCCAGAAGAAAATTGTGGCCAGATCGTATAATAAAAAAGTCAAAAATAAATCCTTCGCTGAAGGTGACTTAGTATGGAAGACAATATTGCCAGTTGGTCGAAAATACCACACATATGGAAAATGGTTGCCTACCTGGAAGGACCATACAAGATCCATAGGGTTTTGAAAGAAGGAGCATACACCATTCGTGCAATAGAATCGACCGAAGAAAGATCAATTAATGGTCAGTTTTTTAAAAAATATTTTCCCAACCATGTGGGAATCAAGAGAAAACAAGTAAAATGGTCGGATACGGCCTAGAATAAGTATAAACAGCTAGAGAAAGCCGAACATTGTAAAAGATGGTTGATCAGCAACCAATAAAACAAAACAGAGGAAAGAAGCAAAAAAGCAATAGCAGCAATAAAAAGAAACGAATTCCGAGATGGCTCAACTGGCCAACTGGAGAATGTAAAATAGTTCATAAAAGAAGGTTCTTCAGGGAGTCAAATTTGGCCGTTAGAGTTGTGACCAGATCTACTGTATTCTTCTTCTTGTTCATCCATTCGACCTCCTTTTTCTTAACAACCCGAACAACGTCCACCTTCCACGGTAGTTCACTTGCAATTTTCTTCTGAGCCAAAAGTATGGCACGTTGAATGTCTTTCTCAGCAGCAGCGGCCTCCAGGAGCTGCGATTTTTCTTCATCTAATTTTGTCCTCTCCTCTTCGATTTCTTCCAATCGTTGATAAGCGTAAGCGACTTTCTGTTTAGCCCCCTTCCATCTCCTCTTCTTTGCTTCCAAAGGAAGTCCTCATAGATGATATCTCTTCAATTCGGAGAGATAAATCTTTCAAAAAAGCATCCGCCTCACGCTCTTCTGATTGGGCCGACCGAAAACCCATTATCCAAATCAGAACTTCTGCCAAGGTCGAAATAGTAGAGGAATCGAGCAAATGAGAGGATCCAAGCAGATAAAGACAATTGTGAAAAGTAGAAAGCCGGGCATCATCATTAAAATCAGACAAACTTACAGAAAGCAAGTTTTTCAGGTCAGACTTAGCTTGTTCTAAAGCAGTGGTTTGAGCTAACTTGAAGGCAGGAGAAGTGAGGGCCAGGATGGAAGAGTCATGAAGTAGATCATCTACCGACTTTAGGCACTCATCGAAATTGTGAGGCAAGAAGGGTGTACCAACATCAGGGTTTTTCATGACCGAAGACTCGACAGCTATAATCGGAACAGGGGGAGAAGGATTCCCAGAAACTCCCTCATCCACAATAAAAGTCTCAAAGCCAGTGATCTCAGTCCTTTCAGACGATTCGGCCAGTACATCCCCATCATCACTTTTAGGGTCATCACTGCTCTTCAACCCCTCATCCCAATCAAGCTTGCGCCTGGAAGTCTGCTTCAGTTGTTTCAAAGCAAGGGTAGAAGCTGATGTCTCTGAAGTTTTTCAAAAGGGAGACCGACTACAGGTTCTTCCTCAGAAAGATCAACAATAGAGCCAGGATCCTTGGTGCTAAAGCTTTTCTCTGATTGGCGCGTGGACTGATGAGTCGGCCGATGTTTAGGAGTGGATTTCAATCTCTTTTTGGATTGACGTGGCTTTGACAAGTCCTCTTCACCTACCTTATCTTCTTCAGCAGCAGCCTCCATAGATTTATCACCAGAGGGCAGGGGCAAAGCCTCAACTAAGAGAAAAAAGAAAGGGAAACAAAGAATTCAGGAGATTTAGCCAAGAAACCAATAAAGCCAAAGCAAAATAAGAGAAAGTCAGAATACCAATCAACGATTCGGCTAAAGGTGAGGCTAGAGCTACAATGACAGTCTGAGAGGTAGAAAAGGCAAACATCCCACTAAAACTTATAGGATTCTGCCGATCAATAATGGAAAAGATAGGTTCGACCAATCCAAAAGACGAAACAAGAACTGGGGGAGGATCAGGTAATAGAGGAAAGCATTGGGCCATGTCTAATTCAAAAAACCCAGAAGAGTCAGGCCCAGCTGAAAGCCAGGCCTGCAGGCAATCTTAATCATGAGCGGCCGATTTATCGGCCAGCGCATTATCCATCTTAGCTTTTAAAAGTCCAGGAGGATCCAAAGGGTTCCTTTTGAACACATACTAATTTTCGAAAAGGATAACAGGCTTCATTGGAGAAAAATTACCTGGCCTAGCTTTAGAAGGACGATCGGAAGGAGTGGAAACAAGAGCTTTCCCTTTTCTCTTAGGGCTCTTCTTCTTGACAACATGTGGTAAATCGATTGGATGAGGAGTTGTTTATTCGGCCGGCATACCTAGCCGAGAGACATAAGAAGACAGATTCAAAGGAAAAGCTGAGTGAAACTAATCCGACCACCAGGAACGAAAAACTAAAGAAGACAATGGACAATTAGGAATATGGGGAATGGAAAATTCAGCAACAGAGCTCTCGAAGTACTGATTCACAAGGTAGATATCCTCAGATTGCAAAATAACGGTTCTAAGATATGAAAGGCGATTCAGAGAAACCAAGGCAGGAGCAGGGATGACCTGAACAAATCCAAACTGCCAGGAAAGCAAGTTCGGCAGATAGATCTCAACCCCGCATTTCTGGTTACGATTAGGAGTACCCTCTTCCAAAGATCCGAAATGCAAATCCCGGCAGACCAGATAAGAGGCCCAAATAGAATTCCTTCTGGAAACGGCCGAGGGATCATCAGCATTATCAAAAAGGGTAAGATTGAGAAATTCTATAGGGCCGAATTCGACCGAAAAAGGAAAAAACAACGAATTGGTTCGATCAGCAGGAAGGGTAAAAAAAGAATTGGAAAGATTCAGCGAAAGTACGAGAAATGATGGTAGCATTTAAAAGTAAATTGGTAGTGGGAGACATAGCAGATGTAGCAAAAAACGAAGGAAATACTCCCAAACCCAAAATTGAAGCAGCCACAAGGGACCCCCCACAGAAGCGAGATTCTGATTTGAAAGGCTAAAGAGTCCATGGTAAATCTTGAAAATATAGAAAGGTGCTAAAGCAAGGTTGCGGCCGCCACCAAAGCGACGGCAACGCGAGTGTATTCCTTGGTCAGCTGTCCAGAAGCAACACAAAGGCTCCGACAGAGAAACATTAACAAAAAATAACAATGTTCTTAAGCATCGGGAGTTGGCGTTTTCTTTTTCTCCTTCGCCATAAACGTACCCGTACGCAACTCGCGCATTGGTATTATCAAAGGAAAGATTAGATGAGGGAAGTACACCATCAACAGATTCCCCAACAAGGGGCAAACCTGTAAGGGAGCAAACATCAAGAATGGTTGGTCCCATGGAACCACAGGGAAGGTGAAAGCAATTAGTGGAACGGGACCAAAAGCACACCAGTGTTGTAAGCATGGAATGGGACATGGAAAGTTCCTAACGAGAGTATTGGATGAGTTCAAATATGCCGATGGATTTCCAGTGATCAGAAAAATATGGCGAGAGGCGGTCGATCCAAGCGACCCACTCAGAGTTGGCTTTCGGCCATGATCTTAGCGAACGACCAGCAGTCCATGTTTGCCAATCAAGAAAAGGGGCATCTGCTAGAAATTTTTATCTAAGATGTTTTGGAAAGACCAGTTGTAATGCTGTGGCTAACGAGGGAGTCATCTCAGGAAAAGATGGCCTAACAGCCAAGGAATCCCTATAAGGGAAGAGTACGCTTTGATCGACCCAGCTAAAGAAGGAAGGACCTGAGGCGGAACTGGACGCCATGGAAGAACAGGAATGAAGCAACCGATAGAAGAGAAAGGAGAACAGTGGATGAGGAAGAATATATTTTGAATCTTCAAAAGATTTGAAAATATTTGAAAAAGAAGAAAAAGACGGCAATGATGATCGCCGTTTTCCAATGAGAGTTTTTATTAAGGGTTTCTCTTGTCAGTTCAAAAAGTAGTTTTAAAAAGACAAGAGAAGGGGGCAATGTTTAGGCCGGAATAGACCGCCTAAAATCGGCTAGACCCCATAATCCATTTGTGACCGCGTGGGCCAGGCGGTAAGAAGGAAATGGGCTTTGGCCCAATAAAGGAGATACAGACCTGGAAAATAGCGCACAGGCTCAGCATGTTAAACAAGTCCAGTCTGCTAAAAGAGGGTGGCAAGACGTGCTATGAACATGAAATAAGGGAGTGGACCAGATGTCAGCAGAAGAAAGATTGAGGTTCCCCATTATCACCCAACTACCGAGCGGTTACAGTAAAGGCCTATAAAAAAGAGATTGACCAAAATGGAAAATGCCTCCACAGCATATTAACCAAAGCTACACATAGCTTCACCCTTGATCCCCAGTGCTCACTAGTTAGCACTCTGCAAGGAACCTACTGCACCTACTTCGTCATCCAAATCCACCGGTCACGGAGGAATCCCAGTTGGGTGCTCTTCAGAACCTTTCTTAATCGTCCCTTGCATGCTGAGTTGTGCACCCGCGAAGTAGTTTAGTCGTGTCCCACAATCGGAGACCAAGGAACCATTGGAGGTCCTCTCGACAGTCTCTTGCATGCCGAATTGTGCACCCGTGAAGTAGGTTAGTCATGTTCCACAACCAGAGCCTAAGGAACTTCCGGAGTTTTTGTATTTTTCTTGTCTCCCTTGCATCCTAGAAGGTTTACCTTCTCGTTGCTTGTTATCTTGTTCTGGTATCTATATATATATATGGTGCTGTTGATCGCATAAAATCAGTTTATCTAGATTGGCCACTGATCCTTCGAGATTGGAAGCCACATAATCGTTTGATTCACAATTGGTCATATAATCGACCGATTCACTTTAATAGTTAATTTACGCAGTTTAACTCACATAACCTGTCTTTCAGGTAAACTCTTAAGAGTTCTGGCACGCTCGCACCCACTTTGGCCACACAACCGAGAGTGAACCTACAAACTGACTGGGAAGCGAGCCGGAGTTGGTTTTTCGGACGAACAGAATCAAAGTTTTTAGTTATGGATATTTGAGTTATTTGAACTTTTAAGGCCAAAATAATATTCAATTATCTTGAATAATTATATTTCAATTTGAACGCTTTTAAGTTTTGGCTCAAGTTTTTGGGGTCTATTTCATGAGTGTATATTCCTACCAAAAAAGTTTATTTCATGAGTGTAGATCGCAAGGTTTAAGGAATGGGATTGGGTACCGGACCGGTCCTGGTTTGTATCAATTTGGACTGTCCAATACACAAATAAAATAATAATAGTAATAATTATAGGACCGGTTGTATTGGCCAATCCAGATTGGTGCAGGTTGCATTGGTTCGATCCATAATTTCGTGATACAAAAATTTTTGCATTGCGATTTGGGATCGAATTGTTGAGGTTCGATCCTAAACCGTATCGACCATGGCAGATTGCGGGAAGCTCTTTCTAGGCCTAAAAGGCCTTTTTACCTAATGCATGTGCTTCGTGACACTTCTAAGTGCTTTTTCAAAAAGCTGATTTTGGTGGTGCAAGAGTGAGGTTTATTTTAAAACCTATGTTTATGTTTGCGGGAAGCAGTTAATTATGTTCTAATTTTAAATAAAACTTTTAAAATAACAAAATTATTCTTTCATTTTTATAATACATTATTTAAAAAAAAAATTAAATATATCTATCTAACTTAAAATTATGTAAAAAAAACATCATTATTTATTTATATAATTTTTCTCACCAAACGTAACTTTTAGTCAACCATTTCCATCACATTAAAGCCCTTCTATTCGTAGGAACCTTAAACAAAATTTAAAATCACGGCTGCAAGAAACCTTAGACCGAGTCATCGGTCGACATTATGTGTTTGGATCTAGTTTTCTTTATGGATTGATTCTCAATCAACCAATCAAAATATAGTACTTCACAATTACGTCAACCTTCCCTCAAAATACAAAAACTGGCTAGTAAGAGTTCGGTGATTTGTTAAATAACAACAAATGACAATCAATCAACTAAATACATTACTGCATATAAGAATCCATCAATCACGTCAAGAATCACTTTTTGTTTTTTTTTTTCTCAATTATTCAAATCGGTTTGTAAAGAAGCTAAACACACCTATCAAAACCAATTTTTTCGACCACCGTTGTGTGGCTTATTAGCTGGTAGCAAGTTGGGTTCTAGTAGGCGTCTCCGTCTCCGGAGGTAAGTCTGGAGTTTGAGTCTTACTAGAAGCACTCATGTTCAGAGATTAATTCCACACCCACTTGAGTGTGGGGAGACCACGTAGTTAAGACCAAAACAAAAATACCAATTTTTTCAACCACAAATTTCAATAATTTCACAGTACACATACCTTCACTCTGATTGGGCCATTTGGTAATGGCCCACCTCTTGTGTGGTTACTTTTCTCTCTTTCCTCTCTTGTAGAATTCTCAAACTTGTAGAATTCTCAAAATTGACAATGGGACATGAACAACTCAGTTTCAATTTTGTTTTTGTTTTTTGATTTAAAGCCATATTGAGATTTAATAACTCCATCTCCTTTGATTACGGAGAGATAATAAAGGGTTAAATATGAGAGAGAGAGATTTTGCAATATTTGAATGCAAAAGCTTACCTAACTCAAAAAAAAAAACAAATGAATGATTGTTTGACTAGAACTAGTAAACTCATTTAAAATATGATGATTACTTAACCTAAGAAGACCTGCTGGTTGGATCTCTAGCTGTGCATGCACTACTATAATAGAGCTGACAATGGGTCGGGTTTGGGTGGATTATAAGTGGGTTTGGACTTAAAATGATTGGGTCAGATTCAGCTAAACTGGTTGGAAAATCATGAAATCGAATCTAACCCGGTAATATACGGGTTGAATTTGCCTAATCCATTTATTTATTTTTAATTAAATAATTAATTAATTTTAAAATAATTATTAATTTTTTAAAGATTTACTTAAATGGGTACCCAATGGGTTCACGGGTTGAGTTCGGGTTGATCTATTTTCAGACGGATTGATAAAACCCCAAATCCAAACCTAACCCAATTAATCAACGGATCAACCCAATCCCATTTAATCGGGTTGGGTTCTAACAGGTTGACGGGAAGATTAAGAAATTGCTACCTCTTAACTATAAATGGGTTGGGTGTTACACACTCTCACATGCACAGAAAACAGAGAAGCTCTCATAATCATAGCCATACTAATGAGAGAAAAACTAACTATCATGTCCTCTTTTTCTTCTTCTTTTTCTTCTTTGATGTTGATATTGGCAACATCCCTTTTCATTGCTTCACTGTTGAAGGGCTCAAACGCTCAGCTGAACTCAACCTTCTATGCTAACACGTGCCCGAACGTGTCGACCATTGTCCGCAGTGTCGTTCAACAAGCTCTTCAATCTGATCCTAGAATCAGCGCGAGTCTCGTTCGACTTCATTTCCATGATTGCTTTGTTAATGTAAAAATCTGATTCATCACTCTCTCTCCATCAAATGCAATCTAGTCTACTTGTACAATAAGCGATATGTATATATACCTGTGTATATGTATATGTAATATTTGATCCTGTTTCAGGGTTGCGACGCATCCATATTGTTGGACAGTAATGGTACCATACAGAGTGAGAAAAATGCTCTTCCTAATGCCAATTCAATTAGAGGGTTCGACGTCGTCGACAACATTAAAACTGCTTTGGAGAATTCTTGCCCTGGCGTCGTCTCCTGTGCCGACATTCTCGCAGTCGCAGCTGAAGCTTCTGTATCTTTGGTATGTGATCAGAAAAACAGAAACAAGTCATGTTAAGTAGAGACTTATTATGAGAATAGTTAGTACATAGCATCTTATGTATGTACTAACATGGTTGCAGGCAGGAGGACCAACATGGACTGTTCTATTAGGAAGAAGGGATAGCCGGACGGCTAACCAAGCCGGAGCCAATACCTCTATTCCTAGTCCGTTTGAAGGGCTAAGCTCAATTACATCAAAGTTCTCAGCTGTTGGCCTTAGCACCACTGATTTAGTGGCCTTATCGGGTAAAACAATTTCTATTTTCTTTTTTTCATCTTTGAATAAAAATTCATGGACAAAAGATAAGATTATTAGTTAGATCTATCCTCTGTTCTCACCAATCGAGCTAATTGTGAGGTTTTTTTTTGGACGATTATTATTGAGGGCATTTCTGTATTTTTTGTTATCTGGGATGTAACATAGGGCCGAGACAGGCCGAGCGTTGCTCAGGCCAGTTTGGGCTCATAAACCCTGAATAAGGTTTAGGCTTGTTAAAATATTTTAGGCTCAGGTTTGGCTCGCAAAAGCTCAATTCGCAAAAAGGCTTGGTTCGTAAAGGTCTCGACTAGTAAAAAAGCTTAGATTAGTACAAATGCATTAATATTGTAGTAATGATTATTATTATATGTAATATAATATATTAACATGCGTGTTTAATACTAATATTATAATTTATTAACACGTGTGTTTAATATTGATACAATATATAGGAATATGGACATAAAATCTCATATACAATATGAGCTGCTCAGACTTGGCTTGCGAGCCAAATTATAGAGCTCAAATTCGGTGTATACAAGTCGAGCCGGAGCCGAACTAGCTCAGCTCATTGACAATCCTAATAACCATAATCTAAATCGTGAGGATTAAGGAGTATATAATTTTCTGCGAGAGTATAGAAAAGTGGTAAGAGAGATTTCTATAACCATGTTTCTATTTTTTCTTGATTAGAGTGAATTTTCTACTGTTCCCTATTTTTTCTCTAGAAATGATTTTTCATGTAAATCCGTGTATTCTTGTTTACTGTCTGTTATTACTCAAGAAGAACTGAATTTGTATAGGTGCACACACGTTTGGCCGCGCGCAATGTCGGACGTTCAGTAACCGGCTATTCAATTTCAACAGCACAGGCAACCCAGACCCAACACTGAACTCAACATACTTGGCTACACTTCAACAGCTATGTCCACAGAATGGGAGCAACACCACCTTGGCAAACCTTGATCCAACGACTCCCAACACTTTCGACAGTAACTACTTCTCTAACCTTCAGACCAACCGAGGCCTTCTTCAATCAGATCAGGAGTTGTTTTCAACAACCGGAGCTGCTACTGTTTCCATTGTTAACAGCTTTAGTAGTAGTCAAAGCGTCTTCTTCCAAAACTTCGCGCAATCTATGATAAATATGGGGAATATCAGCCCGTTAACTGGGAGCAATGGGGAGATTAGATCCGACTGTAAGAAGGTTAATTGAAGTTAATAAATTTTGGATCAGAATAAGTATTGGATAGAGACTTGTTTATTCAGTATCTTTGGTGTGTGGGATTAATACCTAAATGGTTCAACCAAGCACACTTTGGAATCCAAATTTTCAATCTCTAAATATATTTTGTTGATTTATTATTGATCTTCCATGGCTATTTGTTAAACGGAGACTATTTGGACCGCGTGTGTCGGCCTAACAAGGCTGGAAGGTTTTGTGGTTGTGGTGAGTTTGGTGTTTTGTTGAAACTTGGAGAGGTAACCTTTGTATCTTTCGAAAGCATTTTGTCTGTTCTGAGGTAGCTGTACCAACAACTGATGCCACCACATGTCTAGCAGAGAGCTACTTTTTTACTTTTAAACCAACCGAGGGTCTACTTTTGAAATTTCAAATTTACTTTTGAACAGACATTGTGGACATCGGCTGTTGGAACAGCCGATGATGCAACTTTTTTGGAACAGACGAAATGCTCTCGTATCTTTCCATTATTTATAATACCTCAAGTTTTGGGTATAAACTTGAGAATAAGTCATTGCACTATTTCTAGCTTTGAGATAGTGGAGTATTTTCCCGTGGTCTTTCCTTTTTCATTGGAGTGGTGTTGTGGTTTGCCTTCTTTATGATTAATTTGTTGTCTCTCTTATTTTCTTTATTTGTTAGGATTTTTTTGTCAACTTAAGGTATATACACATAGTGCTATTTACGGTTTAGGGTGTTAAAAAAGTCTTTGTATGTTCTGCTCATACTCTTTAGTTGTTAAGATTCAATGATTTTTTTCACTTTAAAAGTTGGATTATCCAAAATACCACTCTGATCAAGTTTTGAAAATAACATTTTGATCCCAACCCCTTTCTTGTTTCTAGTTTGACCCCTTTCATCCTCTTCCTCCTTCTCTCTCGTTTGCCCATGCCCTCTCTTCCCCATTTTCTTCTCAAACTCAAAGTATTTGTAAAATCTCATATTCGAATCCAAGCAAACCTACAAATGTACTAGTGCAAAGATCTCTTTGAGCCAACCCAAAACCTATTTTCTCACTTTTGAATCAATTAAACCCCTTTTCAGCCAATACAAAATTAGAGAACACTAATCCCATTCCACCATTGTTGTTGAAAGAAGCTCAAGTCCGGGACGAACACGACCTATGCAAACAAGTTCAACCGAGTTTGATATATGTATTATGCCTCAGATCGAGCCAACCCCGAGTTGTATCATCTTGAATGATCCAACTCCTGATCGGTTATACCATGATTCCTTGTACTTTTGATCCATTGAACAGCTGTGACGAAATGATGGGTAAAATTAATTTCGTAATCCGTATACTCATTTGTATTTGCAGTAAGTGAGCAATGAATTGAACAATTTGATCCTACTGAATAGTTTGAAGAAACCCAATTGCTGGTATGACGTGAGAATCCAAACCCTTCATCAGAAGACTACGATTACTGATGATCAGATCACCTAGGGCAGAACCAAATAATCCCAAGAATTTGTTCAGAAATTGTTATAAAAAAATAACACCTTTTTTAATCTAAAGCAACTTTTGTTATTATATAACAAATTCTGAAAAATAATTTTTACCATGCATATTGAAAGAGTGCTTTCCTTTCCCTGATGTTAAGGTTTTGCTAGCGAAGACAATTACTCACTATAGCCCCTGGATGGGTATCTCTAGCACACGTTTAGAAGAGACAATAATTGATTTCGTTTTTTGAATTCACTATCCACTATATATGTTTTCTTTTCTCCCATATTTCTTATATATAACTTTGATCCATTGAACGACTGTGATGAAATGATGGGTAAAATTAATTCCATAATCCATATATACTCATTTGTATTTACAGTAGGTGAGCAATGAATTGAACAATTTGATCCTTCTGAATAGCTTGAAGAAACCCAATTGTTGATATGATGTGAGAATCCGAACTCTTCATCAGAAAACTACGATTATTTCACGAAATAAACCTGAAAATCTCGAAGGAGTCTCCAAATTTAAATCGCAACTCTCACCCCATATCTCTATGGGAGTGAAAAGCAATAATCAAAACATAAGCAGAAGTAAAATCAATAGTTCTAATAAATAATTAAGTAAAAATTACAGATATGGTCCTTTACATAAGTTTAAATGAAAATCCCTATTCTAAGACATTATCCCTATCATCTAAATCTCTACTCTTCTAATCCCAATCCAAAGCTCTCCCTTCAAGTACTGGCCTTCAATCCTGAAAAATATAAAGCGACAAACATTAGCTGGAAAGCTCGGATGAGTAATCCTTCAAAACAAGGTATTTACTTGTATCCCAATGTTATGAGAAAACATATTAAATAATATAAGTGATGATGATAGAATATGACATATATATGATTAATGACGAATATGAACATAAATAAAACAATAGATGATTCTCTCCCAATCCTCACTTTGGTATGTGCATCAATGGTCAATATCAAGAGTGCAAGTGTCATAATCCTATATACAAATTAGATCAAGTGCGTCATACACATGATACTCACGACAATATCAACAAACAATATGGTAATGCAAGGGTGTTGTTAAGTATGCAAATATAATAAGTTCCCCCATGATCGATCCGTTCTTGAGCAAGATGTCTTAACGAACCATCCCCCCATACTGGGTCACTCTCAAAGATAGGATATTCTATATGCGCAACATAGTTTCTAGGGGCTTCGACCTAGAGGGCACAATCCCCTCACTTATTTTTTATCAAGGGCAAAATATC
>JAUPMG010045333.1:0-14099 GCA_031762675.1 Pachysandra terminalis | reverse complement strand
ATCACCTTTTACTCTAAATCCAGCCCACTGGATTAAATTATCTACGCGCTAATAACAATAACGCGCACACACTCCAGCATATCAAACCCAAATTGATACTAAACAAAATATTAACAATTTAACAAAACAAAGATAATATTTCTTTATATAACCATCTGTTCGATTATAACGCGGCAGCATTGACCCGGCTGCTACATACACACACACACACACACACACACATATATATATATATATCGATTACATAATATTTAAAGGAAAGTATTACAAAATACCAAAAATACCCTTCTCGGCATTTCGGGTTGTTACAGTTCTTTTGCTTTTGGTCTCTTGGTCAGGCTCGGCATGCCGAGTTTGGTCTCGGTAACATTTCCAGGGCCTTATGTCTGTGGCACTCGGCATGACGAGTTGGTCTCGGTAGCTTTTCCAGGGGCCAGAAAAATGTTCTGTTGGTCTTAGTAGCTTTTTAGCAGACCGAGTACACTGCCGAGGCTTCCTAGAGTTGTTCGGCAACATGCTTGACAGACCAAGCAGTCCGCCGAACCTCGTGATTTGCACAAAAATCCCTATTTTTGCTTCCTCTTGACGTTTAAACAGAAAACATGATTTAGTAACTTCATATGACTTGGAATTTCACACAAAACCCAATCATAATACTTCTTGAACCACAACTTAAATCAAACTTACCATGTCTTAGCTTTATATAGGCACTCAGAAACTATAGAATTAGAAACTATAGAAACTCTAATCTCTACCCATAGATTAGTTTATTTGAATATCAGCCCTTAGATTAGTTTTTCAGCCTTAATTGGTTTTTTTCTAATTTTGTTTCTTACTAATTCTTGTTTCAGAACCCTAGCTTTAGTTTAAATAGTTGCTATTCTAGTTTGTAGACAATTGTTATTAATTCCTTAATCTTTGACTTAGTCTGCTAGTCTTAGTTGGCGAGTTACTATTTACTTCTTTATTTGAATCTTTTCTAATTAGAGTGTTTCTAATTCCTATTTAAATCTCAACCATTAATTTTATATTGACAGTTCCTACAAGTTCCTAGCCATTAATTTATATATCTTGGGATTCCTACAAAATCCTAGCCATTAATTTATATACTGAGATTCCTACAAGATCCTAACCCCATGTCATAACTTTAGAAGTTATGATTGTGTGTGGTGTACCTAGTTTCCTATTTGTACAGCCCACCAATCACAATCGGTCAAAATTCAAACATGATAGCTGTTACTAGAATTTTAAATTAACCCCTTATTTTCTATTATTTACATATTAACCCTATTGTTTTGTTTGGGTTATTACAATAACGGCTGGTCCCAATGATTAACAAATGGATATTGCTCCTCCAACAGAGGAAACACCAATTGCTGTGAGAAGGAACGGCCGTACTGAAAACCTACCAACGTTTGGTACCAGAATCGGTCTGGAGCACCCAGGCTAAATGGCAGAAATGCCAGAGGTCAACCCCAGCCGGAAAATGTAGATATCGGACAGGGGGAAAATCCACCCTTAGTGACTGATAACAATTTGCCCTAAAAGATCAATGACATGACTGATCCCACGGTCAAAGGCCTCGATCGAAACCAGGTGCACCAGATGGTTCAGAAGGCCTTATGCCACCTACCGAATAAGACGATGATTAGGCCTTTGTACAGAAGGTCGTATCTTGAGTGGATCGACCACCGTATTGAATTTCCAAAGGGATTCAAAATACCAAAATGCTCCTTTTTCTTAGGCGAAGATGGTCATTTGACCAAAGAACACATCAGATGGTTCACCGTCCAATGTGGTGCGGCCTCGGTTAGTGACTATTGTATGTTGAGGCTATTTGGCAATTCCTTACTGGATATGCCTTCACATGGTACATCACTTCGGCTCCCAACTCCATAAAGAGTTGGACTGAGATGGAGGAGAAATCACACACTCAGTAGTAATATAATAATTCTAATAAATATTAATAAAGTTACAATATGTTTGTATAATGAATTGAAATCAATCTACAATCTAACATATAATAATCTAACATATATCTTCTATTCCCGTAATTGTAGCAGCTCTTCTTGATAGAATTCATCGAATATCTGAAAAATATTAATAACAACAACATAAGCCAAAAGCTTGGATGAATAAGCCCTTCAAAGCAAGGTATTTACTCAAAAACACATGTTATGAGAACATAATAATATGATATAATAACGTTAGAAATAATGAGTAATATCTCATAGATATGAGCAATGCACACACACACACCACATAGTGCAGTTCTCTCCCATCTCACTTGGTATTTGGGTAAGTTCACACAACTTGGTCTCTTATACAAATATACCCAACTTTATATGACAACATGTAAGTTAATGTGTATCAAACACATGCCTATCAGACAATAACAAGCACAAGAATATGAAATGAAATACATACTACTTGGCATTCGAATAATGTATGTCCCCCAATGAATCCAACCCCTGGCTATCCAAGATGAAAACCATCCCCGAATACATGGCAAGAATAGGGGTTATTCTATGTGTGCATCGCAGTTTCGAGGGCTTGCAACCAAATGGGCACAATCCCCATACCTTATTGTTTTTATCACAGGAACGTAACCAGGACATCACATAGAACTTCCCTTGTCAATCATAAATTAGCCAATCAACTAACATAATTCATTCTTATGATTCAGTTATTGGGAAGTGCACTCCCTCACCTATCATCTTATCACAAGTCTCTTGAGATACATCTCTATCTCTCACCATGGGTGAAAACCAAATAACAGTCCCATCATGGACAAAATATCCTCACACACAACCAAGAGAAGTATCCAGTGTTTTCGCTATCACCTCAACTAGAATCATATCAAACAATTCCTCATCAAAATCCAAGTGTCAAGTCAAACTCATTGGACTTAAATCAAAGTCACAATACCCACATATAGATTAATACCTAATTACTAAATACAATTCACACAACATAGTATATCATGCTCACAGACATCATGTTTATCAAACAAGCACATGAGTCACATTCCCATGATTCTAAACTACTACAATACACATAAGGCTATATATATAACACTTTTATACAATGAATGAATTGTAATTAGGTATAGATATATGTGGTGGAGTTTATCCTATTTTAAGAATGAAAGAATGCACACATGCACACATTTGATCATGAGTTATTTACCACATAAGCAAAAGTCACACATAACACCTATTAGACTACTAAACACAAAGACAATACATTAATCATTAAAAATACACACATACATCATATTATGATCTAGGCATTCTTATATTATGCCTACTAAGGTTAGCGATGAGTTTAACATGTTAGTCCCTTTTAGGTTTGATAATTCACCTTATGGTCAAGGCTTTAATGGGTTTAATTATTTGGGTATTGATAGATCAAAACATGTAATTCAATCTTAACAACCTAGAAACTCTTCCCACATATATATATCAAACTCTACATGATACAGGTGTCCAATAAGTCAAACTATCGAAAAGTAATCGAAAGAGGTTTCGGTTGGGTCGTCGGTGACCGAAACTTTAAAAAGTGTGCCAAATTTCCTAAAAATTCATATATAGGATGGTCAGGGTCTAATGGGGTAAAAATTAGTGAAACATTGATAAGTCAAATTTTTAGCGGTTAGTCAGTGGTCGACTGCAGGTCGTCAGTCGCCTAACCCGAGAGCAGGTTTTCAGCTTTGACGTATGTTGTATATTGTGGCCATAACTTTTGATATACGTATTGGAATCATCTTAAATTTGAACCAAAAATGATACTAACGAATAGGGGAATCATAAAAAAATATAAAATAAATTACATAATAATTTTTTCATCAAATCATTAATCGACACTTCAAATCTTGATAAAATCTCCAGTTTTTGTTCTTCTTTTTGGTCTCTTAACATATAGTGATCGTTACTCTATCCTTATCGGATCGTTATTGATGGGTTTTATATATAAGAACATGAGGAAGGGTTTACAAATCAATCATAAAAATTCCTTCATGTTCTAATCCCTCCAAAGAAAGGCCAGCCGTTGAAATTGTATATTGTGGCCACTGAAACATCAATTGGCATTCTCCTAGCTCAAGACAATGAATGTAAATAAGAGCAGGTGGTGTACTATTTAAGTAAAATTTTTCTTCCAAATGAAATGAGATACTCGGTCTTGGAAAGGCTATGTTTATCATTGTGTTACGCCACTATGAAGTTAAGGCATTATTTTATCACCATAACGATAGCGCCGAGCGATGTGATTAGATACACGCTATCTTGATTGTTTCTTGGGGGAATAATAGGAAAATGGATTCCGTCCTTATCAGAATTCACTTTTGTATATGACCCACAGAAAGCGGTTAAAGGCCATACAGTGACCGATTTTCTAACCGATCATCCATCGTGCGTGATCGAGGAAGGATCGCTAGAAGATTACGGTCTCTTCATGTCACATCCAAACTCCATGGTATAGCCTATGAATCCATGAGTAATCCTCCAAAGCTCTAGAATGCAACTCTCACCCTTTCTCTACTGACTTCTAAAAGGTGGCAAATCAAAATATATAGATAACAAATCATTCAATATCAGCAGAAGCAATCATGACAATAAGCTATCAACCAAATTAGCTAAATGCATACACAATCCTCATAAACACATATGGTTCAAAACTCTCAAGTTTAATACAACCCATTCTAAGTATCAAAATGTTCATAACATATTCTAATCTCCTTGGACTTTCAATTCCTTCATCTTAAGGCCGGTCCACCTGAAATGTTAGGAGCCAAAAGGCTTGAGCTATAAGCTTAGCAAGTACAATGTACTAACATGGTGAATCATGAATAATAGTTCCCATGGATACATGCTATGCCATGAGGTAATGCATTGGTTTATCATTTGTATACAAATAGTTAAGCCATCATCCCAACCAATGGTAGGTTCCATACACATGAAATGCAAATGCACGTTGTCGCAACTATAACCCCTGGATATCCACGTTAGATCCCTACTGAGACCACCGATGCATCTTATCGATCACATGTACCAATTTTGACTAAGGCCAACAGTAGATTATGTGTGTACATCACAATTTTAGGGCCTTTAAACCCATAGGATTCTCTTGTCCCACTGTCATTTTTGATCTAAGGTCGCAACCAAGGAAATCTTTCAGCCCTCGTTGAACATACCAGTTCACAATTAACTAACAGATTTCTCTCACCACATATGAATGTATATACGCAATACAAGGTTATATAAACATATGTGTTTAGGTCCTCACTCATATATATACAAAAGTTAAGGTTATATATGAATAGTAATCCGGGACAAAGGGGTAGCTAATCCCTCTCCCAAGTCATCTTTGACTTAACTCTAGTCCTTTCTGGAGTTTTGTGTTTCATCACTCCTTGGCACTCTTCAATAAGCCTAAGTGTCCTCACATTATCCCTTTGGTTCACAATACAAGGAATCCAAAGTGTAGTCGTATCATTGGGTTGCCCTTCGGGACCCAAATTCATGAATGTCCCATTATGCATGTCCTCAACACATGAGTTAAATCTCACATAACTTGTATTGATATGCCATAACTTGCATTTAAATTAAAGTATCACATGTCATTCAATCTAATGAATTCTAAACATGTATACATGATATCCTTATATAATCATTCAATCATTTAAACCATGATTCTAATATGCATTGATCATATTAATCGTGTCATTTAACTTCAGATCACAATTATACTACGTCACATCTCATCGATATACCGCGTCCCTGCTGGCCAGGTTGCCAATGGGCATCGGTGGATCCTCACCGGTAGACACCAATTAACAATCATATGGTTCTGTCGGTAGCTTGGCCGGTATACCATTCAAGCCAACCGGTGGATGTCACACAGAGGTGGCTAGTTCGGTATGCCGACCCCACTGTTGACAGAACCTCAACATACCAAACAATCCGTTTGTAGACCCATCGGTATACCGTTTGGGCTGTCGACTTACATAAAAACACCTGGTGAAAATCCTTTTAGTGGACATCGATGGTATACCATCCAGTGCCCTCGAAGGCGCACGAATTAGGGATTTTTGGGTTTCTTCATAACACAATTCCATTCTCATGCATTTATTCAACTTCTTAACAATCTAATATTCTAAAATATGATATTTTATATTAGTCTAATACAATTTCACGCATCATGGTTTACACATGTTAATCAACACCATCAATTAATAAACTGTGCTTGATTCATTCAAATTCATAGTAGATCCAACTAATCACACTCATATTTCTGAGATTTGATCCATCCAAATAAAGGAAAACCCTTATCCATTAATCTCTGAGAGTGCACGAATACTTACAAAGAAAATGTGTAGAAACCTAGTTCTAGAGCTTCAATCTCCTTGATGATTCTTCAGCAATTCTTCTTTCTTCCTCTTCTTCTTTTCTTCTTCTTTTCGTTCTCAGCCAAAAATCACAATAAAGATAATTTTGGCTTTTGTTTAGTGAAAGTTAGGTCTTCTAACTCTTAATCAATCTTAGCCATTGATTACCTTCAATCCTAATAAAAATAGATCCTAACCCTTGATAAGATTTAAAAGTGAAAATGATTAGGTGTATATACATGTTAGCCAATCCATGTACTTCACCCAATAGGAAAGCTTATTTAATATTACTCATTAACCTCCCTCCAGTATTAGAACTTAAGATCTAATTTTTTGGAAATTACAATATAGACCGAATTACTTTACCGAAAACTTTTGATTCATTACAATCTACCCCCTAAAAAAATTTCGTCCTCGAAATTTACATACCTAGTTTTCAAATAGATATGGATATTTCTTCCGCATGTCCTCCTCTAATTCCCATGTGGCATCTGACTCTTCATGATTACTCCACTGAATCTTTAACATAGGTATTACCTTTGTACGCAATACTTGTTCCTTGTGATCTAATATTCTCACTGGAATTTCTTCATATGAATCATCTTCTTTGTTAGTGATGGTCTGCCAGTCAATAATGCTGGATGGGTCTGGGTGGTACTTTCTAAGCATTGATATGTGAAACACATCATGAACTAGTGATAAATCAGGTGATAGTAGTAACTTGTAAGACACTTCTCCAATTCTTTTGATGACTTCAAATGGTACCACATGTCTTGGAGACAGTTTCCTTTTCATCCCAAATCTGAACACTCCCCAACTTTAAATTCTAATTTCCTCCTCCTGATTTCGACATAGTTCTTTTGTTTGTTTTGAGCTGTTCTTAATCTTTCCCTGACGAGTTTCATCTTTTAGTGGTTTCGTGAATTATTTCGGGTCCCATGCCTACTTTTCTCCTCCGTCATTCCAACATAAATATGATCTACACAGTCAACCTTTAGAAATACCTAATCCCCAACTTTAAATTCTAATTTCCTCCTCCTGATGTCGACATAGTTCTTTTGTTCGTTTTGAGCTGTTCTTAATCTTTCTCTGACGAGTTTTATCTTTTCTGTGGTTTCTTGAATCATGTCAGGTCCCATGCCTACTTTTCTCCTCCGTCATTCCAACATAAATGTGATCTACATAGTCTTAGATATAAATCTTCAAATGGTGTCATGCCAATGCTGGTCTGATAACTATTATTGTATGAGAATTTCACAAGAGGTAGGTGGTTCATCCCAACTTCCCTTGAAAACTAGGATACAAGCTCTCAACATGTCTTCCAATATTTGATTACCTCTCTCTGTTTGACCATCAATTTTTGGATGATAAGCGGTGCTGATATTCAATCCAGTCCTCAAAGCTTTCTGCAAACTTTTCCAGAAGTGAGATAAGAAATGAGAATCTCTATCGAAAACAATTGTAATCGGTACACCATGAAGTCTCACATTTTTCTTCACATATGATCTAGCCAAATCCTCCATACTTGTTGTTGCGCAGGTAGGAATGAAATGTGATGATTTAATAAGACGGTCCACTATCACCCACAGTGTTTCATGATTAAGTTTGGTCGTTGAAAATCCTGTTACAAAGTCCATAGAAATATTTGTAATGAATCAAAATTTTAAGTAATTTAATGAGGACTGACTATGTTGTAATTTCTATAACCTTAGAACTACAATTGTAAACCTTTAGAGAGTTAATGAGAAATAGTTAATAAGCTTTCCAATTAGGTGAGATACATGGTTTGGCTAACATGTGTATACACTTAATCATTTACACTTTAAAATTTAAGCAACGGTTAGGATCTGTTCTTATAAGAATTGAAGAAAACCAATGGCTAAGATTGATTATGGGTTAGATGGCCTAACTTTCACTAATAGAAACCCTAAATTATCTCTATTGTGATTTTTGGCCAAGAAAGGAAAGAAGAAGAGGAAGAAGAAGGAATTTCTGAAGAATCATCGAAGGAGTGAAGCTCTACAACCGATTTTCTAACCATTTGCTTTGTTAGTACTCATGTACTTTCGTCGATTCATGAATAAGGGATTTCCCTTATTTGTATGGATCAAATCTCAAAACAATGAGTGTGAATTATTGAATCTATTAGGAATTTGTGATAATCATGCTTGGATTATGGATTTATGGTGTTGATTTACACATATAACTCATGTTTTTTGAAATCGTATTGGAATAATGTGTAAGAACCTGAAAAATCCAAAACAACCAATTTGAAACCAAAAGGGTAAAATAGTAATTTGGTAGAAACCCCCAAATTAATAAACCAATAAATTAATAATATTAATCAATAATTAAATAAATATAAAATTCATAATACAAAGGCTATATTCGAAATGCCAATAAATCACAGAACTGGACTAGTCAATAGTTTGACTTGGTCAACACTATTTACTTGCTAACTAGACTTAAACTGTAAAATAGAAACTAGAGGAATTTAGTAAGATCAATCAATTACTAAGTTAGGAAATTTCTTAGAACCTAAGACAAACTAAAAAAAAAGATCAATAAGAAACCTCTAGAAGCACTACAACCTAATTAGTAACTTCGAATTTGAATTCCTAAAAGAAATATAAACCCAGATCTCCCTAACATAGCAATTTCTAAAAGCCCCTACCTTAGCTCTAAAAATCTATAAAAGGGGAGGCAACTAAGTGAATTGAAACACAACAACCAACTAGATTTCGTGGAGAACACTAGGAGTAGAGGAAGAACCCCAAGTCAAGAAGAAGAAGGTATCTTAGAAGCAAATCTACAGCAACAAGCTGAGTTTTCTTTCAAAGACTTGTGTATTTACTTCTATTTTGATGTTATGATCATGGGGGAAGTTCATGTTTGATTTTGCTACCCTTTCCCTCTGATCCTAATAGTAAAACCCTAAATTTTTGCAAATCAATTCCATGTAACTTGTATGCACATGTAAGTTTGGTAAAACCCAGAAAATCTAGATTTGGAACCCAAGAAACCAATAGATCCTATAGACCCAATCTGAAGACCTAAAACCTAGTTTAGAAGCATCCCTAGGTAGTAAATCTTTGGGAGAAATCCCAATAAAAACTAGATATATTGACCTTCGGTGACCCTCTCGGCGCACCGAGTAGTACGCCGAGCTCCACAGTGTAAATCACAGCTCCCTGGTTTTGTCATCGAGCCACTTTTGGCAGAACGAGCACCACGTTGAGCCACTTTTTAGGATTTGAGTTAGGACCTGATTTGATCTAACAAAAACATCCTAGACCAGTTCCCAAAGTCTCACAAAGTTTGGCACACCTATATGATTTTCGGCGCACTGAGACCCCACCGAGGACGTCACCGAAACCTTTGACCCTTTTGACTGTTTTAGACCTTGGACTTGTAATAGACCTAACCTAGATGATTTGACATGTTTTTAGTCACTGGATATGTGCCTACAAAATATGATCTTCCATACCTAAGATCTAGCCAACTGAGAATTAGCTTAGCAACATGACATTTTGATATATAAGCTTGTTATATGATCTTTATGACTATATAAGTGTTTTGGTGTTACCTATTGTCTTTACTACATAGAACTATCTAAGATTATATATTTTACTTCTACAGCTAATGCTTATTTCATGCCTACCTTGATCCTGTTATGTCTGTTATGCTTAGATGAGTATCCTTACTTGATTTGAGAAGTTATGCATTGTTATGCCTTGTTAGTATGGAATCATGAGATTGTGCTCATGTGTTTGCTGATGTGAATATATGCCTATAAATCATTGTGTCACGCCTCAAATCCGAGATATAGGATCTCGAGGATTTACAAGGGAATAACCTTCAGATCCAATGTATGGATGCAGATAGCCATTCACAATAATACAACCTTCACATAGTTAATCAGAGTTAACAACATAAACCAGCGAAAGTCTGTAAAAATTAAGACTTTTAACTTAACTAACACTAGTAAAGCTCAATCCCACAAAATTAAGGAAATATCTAATCTATTACAACTTCAATGCCCCTTGGTTCAAAACCAAAGTTAATAATAAAAACAAAATAATATCCATTCCATTGTTCTCTAAGTATCTGAAAACAAAACTCATTTCTAGCAAAGGTCCATCTCTAATGCAAACCAAGGACCTGATGATGCAAACCAAGGAGCTGGACATGCTGATCATACATGTGGGAATGGAGCTGAATTTGCACAAGACCCTTTGTTACTTCCTAGTGGCCCAATTACAAAACTTAGAGCCAAACGTTTCACGGAAGCACTAAATGGGCTAATCCAAGAGAATTGGGCTGATTCTAAAATGACCAAGATGGGCTCAAATAATAATCATGGTTTAGTCCATGTCATCAAAGCAATTGAAGAGGCTAATTAGCATGCAAAAAACGTGACCAGCATGGTCTGGCCATTAAAGGGCTTGAATTTGTTGAGTTACAAGGATTTTTTAGGGGAATGAACTTGGTCTTGGCTGGTTATGTTAAATACATTGAAATTAGTCGTTTAGTTATTTTTAGTTGCCTCTAGAAGTCCAAGAGGGCTAAAAAACGTGGGGACTTGTTTATGTTGATATTTGTGTTGCTTTTAAACTTGTAGTTATGACTTGTCCTATTCTTGAAGGTTGTTCCAAGTATATATTTGGGCATTACGAATTTTAATGGATAGATTTTATTTACAGAAAACTGCTATCATTGTGAGGACCTGTGCTCTTCTTAGTTCTTGAAAGAACTCTAGAACTTATCAAGTCAATCTTGTGGCGTTAGGACAACCAAATTTATCATCTTGATTCTTGAGAGATTCTTAGGTTTTTTGTTGTGGCGTTTCAATCCTTCGTAGTCTTGGTTTTCATCTAGTTAGGTGACGGGTCAAGGCTCAACAAATCTTGTCTACACGATCTTGGAGTTCCAAGCCATCATTGTTATCGGGTTTCATCACAATTATTGGTGGAGTTCATATCATTTGGTATCAGATCTTTGGTTCTAAGACAAGTTTGACTATCCTTTATTTATTTATTTATTTTCCCTGCTCCCTGCTGTAGGAAAAAAAGGGAAGGAAGAGTTGTGCTGAATTCGTTTACAAAAAAAAAAGAAGGGAAGAGTTGTGTTGAAATTCAGATGATTTTTTTTTTCAATCTTGTTTCTTACCTTATTCAAGTTCTTGACCTTTTGACGAGTTTTGGTTGTTTCTCATTTTTTTTGAATTGCTGCTGGATTATTTTGAATTAGTTTCTTGAAGTTCGATTAAGAACTAAAGAATACACAAAAGAATGGAAAAAGGCAAGAGTGTGTGAGACCATAAGAGGGTAAAAGCCGTTTAGAGTGAAAGCACGAGTGCAAGTGTACCAATTCCTAAGTGAAACACATGAGGGAGCTCTTGTGAGGATTCTAGCTTTTTTTATTGCAGATTCTAAACATGTCCAATAATCAAGAAGAAGACACAACTGAAGAATTTCAACAACCCGCAGCTCCGAACCTCCAAATGCAAGCGTTGTTAGGGGAGATCAGGCGTTTGTTGAGGGCTGAATTAGAACCTATTCACGAGAGGTTGGACAGGGTAGAAGCGAAAACTCCTAGGGACAGCAACAAGACATCCCCAATAGGCAGCAAGGTGGGCGTGTTCCGAGGCGGAATGTAGAGGAAGAGGCGGAGTCGAAGAAGTTTGATGAGCCTTATTTGAACCAGGGCAGGTTTGAGCATGGGTATGGGAATAGAGAAGCTAGGATGGGTAGGCCTAGGAGGGATAATGATTTAGGAAACATAAAGATTAAAACCCCATCTTTTCAAGGTAAAAATGATCCTGAAGCTTATTAGGAGTGGGAAACTAAAATGAAGATGGTGTTTGATTGTCACAATTACATGGATATAAAGAAGGTTAAGTTGGCTGCAATTGAATTCAGCGATTATGCCACTGTTTGGTGGGATCAATTACTTATTAATAGGAGGAGGAATAGAGAGCCACCCGTGGACACTTGGAAGGAGATGAAAATGCTTATGAGGAAGCGTTTTGTATCCAACCACTATTATAGGGGATTGTATCAAAAGTTGCAGAGGTTAAATCAAGGTTACAAGAGTTTGGATGAGTATTACGAAGAGATGGAGGTAGCTATGATCCGGGCAAATGTAGAAGAGGACTGGGATGCCACCATGGCTAGGTTTTTGCACGGTTTAAATCATGAGATTGTGGATATAGTCGAGTTGCTGCACTATGTTGAGTTGACGGATATGGTGCATCAAGACATCAAGGTGGAGGAACAATTCAAATGGAAGGGATTGGCTAGGAAGGGACAACCGATGGCTACCACCAACCCATGGAAGACAGCTCCAAAAAGGGACGAGCAGCTACAAAATAAGCCAAAATTTGAACCCTCTAAGCATGCCAAACCAACGACCGCCACTACTTTAGGTAACACCAAGACTTCTACTTCTAAAACACATGATATTAAGTGTTTTAAATTTCAGGGGCGGGGACACATAGCCAGTCAGTATGTAAACAAAAGGGTAATAGTGATAAACGCCCAAGGAGAGCTTGAGTCGGAGAATGAGGAAGAAGATGATGATGATGACATGCCACCTTTGGAGGATGCCGATGATGAGAAAAATGCTGTGGTTGGAGAGTTATTGGTAGCAAGACGAGTTCTCAATATACAGGTTAAGGACGCAGAAAGTAACCAGAGGGAGAACTTCTTTCATACTCGGTGCTTTGTAAATAACAAAGTTTGCAGTGTCATTATCGATGAAGGGAGTAGCACAAATGTAGCCAGCACTTATTTGGTGGAGAAATTGGCCTTAACCACCTTGAAACTTCCTCACCCTTACGGGCTTCAGTTTCTGAATGAATGTGGCGAAATCAAGGTGACAAGGCAAGTGTTGGTGGCATTATCCATTGGCAAATATGAGGATGAGGTTCTTTGTGATGTGGTTCCTATGCATGCATGCCATTTATTGTTGGGAAGACCATGGCAATATGATCTGAGGGTTACACATGATGGATTCACAAATAGGTATTCTTTCACTCAAAAAAGACAACCTATTACTCTTGTGCCATTAACTCCAAAATAGGTCACGGAGGACCAACTAAAGATACAAAGATCAAATGAAAAAAAGAAAGAAATAGAAATGAAGGCCGAAACTGAGAAAAAAGGGTTTAAAAAAAAAATAAAGAGAGAAAAATGTTGATTAGAGTGAAAAGAAAGAGAGAGGATTTCAGCCATAGTGAGAGCAAGAGAGGAAAATTCAATTACATTGCAAAAAAAAGTGAGATCAAGAGAGCATTATTTTCACACCATCCCCTTAATGTACTCATGTACAAGGAGGCTCTTTTATGTACTAATGATCCCGTCGGTGCTTTACCGAGCGATATTGTTTCTCTTTGGCAGGAGTTTGAAGATGTCCTTCCAGAAGAGGTACCTTATGGCTTACCTCCAATCCGAAGGATTGAACATCAAATTGATTTCATACCCGATGCATCAATTCCAAACCGACTTTCTTATAGGAGCAACCCCGAGGAGACCGAGGAACTTCAAAAGCAAGTAGGTGAATTATTGGAAAGGGGGTATGTGCGTGAAAGCATGAGTCCTTGTGCAGTTCCGGTGCTTTTAGTTCCTAAGAAAGATGGAACATGGAGGATGTGTGTTGACTGCCGAGCCATCAACAACATAACGGTAAAGTATCGTCATCCCATTCCTAG
>JAUPMG010045322.1:0-14099 GCA_031762675.1 Pachysandra terminalis | reverse complement strand
AAGGAGTTTACCTCGCGAGAAATGGTGCTTGAAGGGCTTGATTTGCCAAGGAAATGAGTTAGAAGGGGTTGGAAGAAATAGCCAAAAGAAAAGAAGAAGAAGAAATGAAGAAAACAGCTCCAAAATGCAATATATATGGCTCGACTAAGGCTTCGGCCCGACGTTTGGCGGGCCTAACTGGTCACCGAACAGGTCGCCGAAGCCAATCAGGGGTCCAAAAATAAAAAATTTTAAATGCACATCTTTCTCATAATTTTAGAAGCCAAAATATCACATTAAATCACTCCAAACATGAAAATTTTAAAGAAGTTAAATCGGATGGGGGGCCTGGCCCGAGTCTGACACGAATAGTGTCTGACCAGACTTAGATCCAAAATGAACAAACAAATACAAAAAAAAAATATAATACAATAGCAGTTGGTGAGATATAAATTAAATATAATTTATTAATCTTCTTATTTAAATATAAAGTCCAATTTCTGTAAATTTGTCAAATTTGTCAGCCTAATGCATTTGCAACAACATTGGCTTTAAAATTTGAAAATTTCTCAGCATTAGTGTTCTAAGTAATTTTAAATTAATTCAATCAACAATCATAAGTCTTAGATCATCACATCCTAGAGAACATGATAATCCAATACTTAACAAAGACTTCACCCTAGTAGCCAATATTTTAAAATTCCCAGGAATAGTAGGCTAGTTATTCCTGATTGTCCATCAAGAGTACTGGCTAGGGTGCACAACCAACAATCATATGTACCTCACGAACTCACATCCTACTCATACTTAAACCCCTTATCCCTTACCCAACTTAACTGAAGGTTAACCTATAAGGTTCTAACCTGAGATCCTATACAAATCCTATGCTAATTACTTAAGTCATAGAAGAACTTAGGCTCTGATACCATTTTTTTCACAAACCAAAATAGAAATTCCCAATTTCTGAGATTTCTGATTTATCCGTAACCTTCACCTCCCATTTCTACAGGTGTGGATAACAATGCCCAACACATAAGCGTAAGGTCTAAAGTAGTTCTAGTAAGATATAAGTAACAATTACAACAAAAGCTGAAATAAACCAAATCTAATAAAATAAAGGTCTACTCCTAGACTATTTCAATATTTCTACCAGAGTGCGCTACCAATTCTAGTCTCTCTCTTCACATCTAAGCTCCTGAACCTGAAATATAAACAACACACATAAGCTGGAAGCCAGAATGAGTAAACCTTCAATGAAGTGTATTAACTCATGTTCCAACATTATGAGACAAGTGCAAAAAGTGTACAGTATGAAATAAGCAGATATGTGCCAGTAGTGAAAATGTGATGATTTTACTCTAAGTTTCACAAATCTAATGTTCTCTCTCATCCTTACTGAGTATATCACAACAGTTAATAACTCTATGACTATATGCTTAAATCTATATGAAAATCAGGCCAAGTGTTTCATACACGAGACTCTCACACTAATATCAACAAAGATATGCAAATGCAAGTGAAATGCAAACGCTGTCTGGAAGTTGAGATATTGTAAGTTCCCACATGATCCCAATCTCTATCCGGGGTGTCCCAGCAACCTGAATGCGCCCCAAGATGTTCCAACAACCTGAAATCATCCCTCGTATGAACGGATTAAGGGATAGAATTATTTTATGTGTACAACATAGGTTTAAGGGCTTTCAACCTAGGAGATATAATCCCCCACTTATTTTTTTATCACGGGCACGTGGACAAAGCTCACATCCACATGTTAATTCCTTCAAGGAATCTTACATATTCAAAATCCAACAGAAAATATAACATGGTCTCACTGTCTCCCAAGCTTACACCAACGTGCGGATCCTTGGGATAGTTCACCATCTTCTAAGCTTACACCAACGGGCAGATCCTTGGGTAACCATCATCCCTCAAGACTGTAGTGGCCTCCCTATGTGGGTTCACTCTTAGCTTGGGTACGACAACAGGGGTCCTCTCGTAGGACTATAACGGCTATCAAATCAAATATCTCGTGTGTTAGTCAAAACCCAAGGGTATTATGCGGGGTATTAGACTAGGTTATCACAGCCGGAAGGTCCATATGCAACATCCATATTCAAATCCATTTATTAATGCGTCATACAATGTTTCACAAACATATATTCAAATCATCAAACATATGGGCACAGTCCCATAATCTACTCTACCAAGTAACTCAAACTGCACATGCAACTAGTTATATTCTCATAGGTAAATGAGGTAACACCAATTGGGCACACAGGCACCAAACTCCTCATTAAACACGTTAGAGCATCTAAACATACTCCATTCATCATAAACATGTCCACAAGGCACCAGGATGCCTTAGCCAATCATACACCCAAAGGAACTATGCAAGAAGTACCTCAATAATATCTTTTCATGACGAATGAAGGTTATTACTTCACCTCAACTACCATTAGCATTCAAACACATGTAATATGATGGTCTAGAGTTAATAGGAGTGTTTTGGGGCTATACACACTTGTTTTCCCAAAATCTCTTATTGCTCAGCCAAGTTTAGAAAATCTAACTTTCGGGTTGAGGGGTCAAATTATGCATGCTAAGTCTATTTGTCCCAAAAATAGGTCAAACACGTGTGGTTAGTCAAGATACACACGCTCCCATTTGAATCACTCAAATTGGACCAAGGGAGCTGCTCAGCGCCGAAAAGTGTAAAAGTGTGCCAAATAGTTTGGCACCTCCGGGTTTGGTCCAAATGAGTCTCGATAGACGAAAAGTCAACTCAATTTATCCACAAATTTGGTTCGGCAATCTCTTAGGCTCACCGAATGGGCTTCGGTGACCTCTTAGGCTCGCCTAGGCTGTCTTCGGCAACAAAACCAGAGAGCCCAAATAAGCTCTGAGATTCGGCGGACTGTTCGGCGCGGCGAATAGGTCATCGAAGCTCAAGAAAGGTCCAACAGGTTTGCAATTTCATCAAGAGGTTGATCTCACTCCCAGGAGGGTTTGATTATGCTCTATGTTTTATTTAGATTGATTTAAAGTGGAGATTTGGGGTTTTCTCTCTATTTTCTCCACTTAGGGTTTGGTTTCTCCACAAATCAAGTCACAACTAGGGGTCAGGGGTTTATGGTTAGCACCTACAGCATGAAATCTAGGTTGAAATCCTAAGGAGAAGGTGGACATACAACAATTAACCATTCTCCTTGGTCACAATGCAAAAATACAACTAAACAAAACTTCAAAGAGAGGTTACTCAACTTGGGGCGTTGCCGGAATTGTGTCGGGGCTGATCCGTCGTGTCTCCGCCAATGGTCTCCCGTGTACTCCAAAGCTGCAAGAATAGAGAAGAAGAAGAAGAAGAAGAAGAAGAAGAAGAAGAAGAAGAAGAAGAAGAATGCTTAAAATGATCTAAGGCTCCTATTTATAGGTTTTACAGGTTAAGTTGTGAATAGGTTTAGCAGTAGGGGCAAAATGGGGTTTCTGATCCTACATTTTTCAATTGTTCACCAAATCAACTTCTGCTAGAGGGCTTTTATTGGTGGATCTTTTCTAATTATTCTATTTTAGATTAATCTCTAAGGTCTCTGCTAACTAATTAGGTTGGCTACCTAAAATAATTTAAATTTCCTAATTAGTCTTAAGGTTTAAGGTTGATCCTAACATGTTTTAACTTCCTGAGATTAAGGATTAGGTGCACGCTGATCTTGCCTATTAGTGAATTTGTTTTACTAGATTTCAAATTAAACCTGGTTACTAATTTTAATTAATTATGGGTGATTATTCTGGTTGTTACATGTGTAGACCCAAACAATGTACAAGTGATCATGCAATGAACGAGTGAGATGCTCCAGTATCAAATAGGACTCGTGTAGAAATATGGGATAGACGTATGGTACCTTCCATGACCTCGTTCTGTTGTGGGTCTATCGCAAAAACCTAGCCCATCTAAGGTGGCTGCTACAGTCGTGGTTGTGGAGGTCCACTCCTTGGTCCACTGTATGGCTACACCTGCTGTATTTGGTTGGGGTTCTGCGTGTAGTGAGGCTTGGGCACTAATTGCTGCTGTTGTTGCTGACTTTGGAAGAAGTTTTGTTGAGGATTCCTTGGTCCACAGCACTCCCTATAGTTGTGTCCTTGCCTCCCACAGTTGTGGCATCGCATTTGAGGGTTCCCAAAGCTGTGAGAACTTGATGGTCCATGCGTCCTCTTCCTCTTTTCTGCTTCAAATGTGTTGCCCCAGAAATCACCCGGCATAGCATTGCTCTTGGCCTTCTTCTGGTCCATAGTCCTTCTGAATTCTGCCATGTCTCTCTCAACCCTCCTTGCGCAATCTACCACTTTGTGGTATTTGGTGAACTCCCTCACAATCAACCTGCTTTGGATGTTCGACCTCAAGCCGTTCTCAAACTGAAAAGCCTTCTTTTCTTCATCATCCATGGCGTATATTGCAAACTGAGATAGTTCGGTGAATTTGGCGGCGTACTCCATCACAGTCATGTTCCCTTGCTCGAGCTCCATAAACTCTAATTCCTTCTCCCTTCTCATGGTCTTTGGAAACTACTCCAAATAGAAAACCACCTTGAATCTCTTCCAAGTGGTGACAGTGGCAAACTCTAATGTTGATTTCCACCATCGGCGTGCTTCGCCTTCAAGCATAAAAGCTACAAAGCGGACCATGTCGGCATCTTCAACCTTCATAACCTCGAAGATGTGCTCCATAGAGTCGATCCTAGTTTGAGTATCAATCGGGTTACGGCTCCCTAGAAAGCTGTTGGGCCTAGCTTCTTGAAACACTCGAGGCCGGAGATGTTCTTCTGTGTAGCGCTTTGAAGTTGAACTTGCTGCCTTTGCTTCATATTGGCCATATCCCCCGAGGCTTGGTATACACCAGCCAAGTGTGGATCGCCTCTATGATCCCCCGCCAATGGTGGTTCATTGGCTTGTTGACCTCTTCTTCCTACGTAATCCTCCACCAATGGTGCTCCATTAGCGTGTCGACCTCTCCTTCCCGCCATCTATTACCTGTCAAAAGATTTATACATCCGAATTTCTTGTGAGTTAAGAATTCCATATGGTTAGAGATTAACAAGCAACACACATAAACTTGTGAAATAACGTCATCCCAAAAACTTTCAAATCTCAAGTATATTAAAACTTAAGGAAATCTGATTTAAAATGAAGAACTATAGCTCTGACACCAACTTTGTCACAACCCAAACCTATAAGTCCACATGGGAACCCAATGAGGTCTAAAGCTGTAACCCTCTCTCCCTCGGGAAAGGGAGTGACAGTCAATACACAGCTATAGCAAGAGTGAATATGGTCATTCACAAAGACAGAAAATAAAAACACCATCTATAAATATCTACATGTATAAGCAGCGGAAAAACAAAATACAGTTCCAAGTTAGAAATCAGATTTTCTACGGATACAACCCAAGTATCCCAAAAAGAATCATGATGTCCAAAATATCAAAGTATTCAAAAGCTTTACAAACATTACAATGGTTTACTCGAAATAATAATCTTCTTCTCCGTAGTCTTCTCCCTTGGCAGTGTTCTCCTCGGCAGTGTTCTCTTCTAAAGGTCCTGAAATGTTTGCTAGAAAACGTGAGCTATAAAGCCAGTAAGTAAATAACATCATGAATATACAAGACTACCGTAGAGACCAATCATTTCACAATACACCCAGTTCACACAATAAACAGATCATGATAAGATGATATGCATGTGGTCAATTATTTATTATGCATGTTGTGCGCCTAATCACAGTAACAACCAAGGTGAGTTAAAAAATAGTCTAGTATGCAATGCAGTTTGTCAGTATATAAAGATGGCATGTTTCCCCTTGATCCAGCCTCTATCCGGGATGTCCCACCAATGTGAATTCACCCCCCGTTTAACGGCTATGGAATAGGACTACTCTACGTGTACAATCATAGTTTTATGGGTTTTCAACAAAGGAGGCACAATCCCCCCACTTATTTTTTATCAAGGGTAATCTCCGAGGCTTACACTAACGTGCGGATCCCTCAGGAAATCATGACACTCAACAAACTACAAAGGTTGATATTTCATCCAAGCTTACACCAACGTGCGGATCCTTGGGCAATAAGAGATTTTATTGGGGTAGCTAAGCCCTCAACTCAATCTTGCTAACCTTCTCACTAGATGTGGAACTCACATCACTCTCATTTAAATCACGAGATTCAACTGTGTGGTCTCAGAAGATAGGGTCATTCTCTTTGACCAAGTTATGGTCTAGAGTCAATGTGGTGCGAGTGAAGTGGTGCACGTTAGCTAAGCATCCATGTTATAGTGTACAAGGTGTAATATGTAACTAACTAAGGAGTCTATCCACACATTCTCATGTAATGACATACAACACTTCACTAGACCAAATCATCAGGTGAAAATTTCATTATAAATCAACTTGAGTGCAAGTTTCATTAATTCAAATTATAAACCATGTGAATTGGTATCAGCTATAAGACAACAGAATATCAAGCTAAACAGTCAGGCTCCGCGAGGTCTTTGGCGACCACCTTGGCGCACTGAAGCCTTCGTCGGTGACCAGCTCAGCGGACTGAACTAAGACTCGGCGACATTTCCAGGGACCTCATTTTCAACAACCTATTCGGCGCACCGAAACCAACTTGGTGAATTGAACTAATACTCGGCGACAATTCCAGGGGGCTTCATACTCGGCGAATTGAGCAATCCACCGATGGCCTAGAAAACATTCGGCGAAGCGTTCGGCGCACCGAGTAGGTCGCCGAACGTGGCGAACCAGCCAAAATAGAGGGGTTTTTCTCTCAAATTGAAATCACAGCCTAAGGAAGCTACTCATATGCATTTGTTTAGCACAATCCATTCTCAAAATATGATATTAAACCAACATTCTAAATCAAGGTATTTAATCCATTCTCAACAATCCAGTACATGCATGAATATAGAGAATATGGGAAATGTTCAGGAATCTAAGATGAATCTAAATATATTCATGAAATGATCTATTTACCTAATAAATGCAAGGAAATTGAAGAACAAATCTCTAGCATGCAACCCTCTTTCTCCTCCTTCAAGCTTTCAAGCCAAAAACTAAAATTACGAGAAGAGAATGAATGAGATTCTCTCTCTCTCTCTCTCTCTCTCTAGCATGGAGACCATGCCTTGTGTCTCCACATGACACATCTCAGCCCTCCATCTCACCCACTCTAATCTTGGCCCTTGATTTGAGTGATTAGTGGGAGTTGGTATTCCCCACTACCAACTCCCTCTCTTCATCAATCCTAACCATACACCTAATCCAAACAAGATAAAATCCTGGCCACTAAATTAAACTTGATCCAAAAGATCCACACCACTCATCCAAGCACAAGAAGGGCCATGCTACAGTCTGTAGCACTAAGGCCAAACAACACAACACGCACGATCGTATGGTCAGATTTAACCCGATCGGCGATCAAATCAAAATGAAGAATCATTATAAGGACTAATATATAAATATGTATAACTTAGAAGGTCTAGGTCATTACAGTGATGAGGATGGATTTGGGATAGACGTTGTTGTTAATTCATTTCTGTTTAGATTTTTATGTTTTGTGAATCATGAATGATTGAGATGTAATGGAATTATGTCCTTTTTTGGTTCTGAGTTTATTATGTAGAGGTTTGTGTCTCTTCTGAAGTCACGGACTCCGTGTAATTTCTTTTATTTAGTTTCCGCATTCTGATGTTTTAATAAAGGTAGTCTTTATTACTTTTATTACCTTGTGCATGATACGTTGATCCGCATTCCATGGTTGGAACCCGAAGGACGCACCTCGAGATCCTTGTTGCCCGCATAGGGATTTGTGCCACGGGTTTTGGGGCGTGACAACTTACCTCAAATCTTTAATTGTGTCATTTTTTCTTCCTCTTCAAGCTTGATCTTTTGAAGTTTCTTCAATCTCCAAGTTGCTAAAGCTCTAGCAATCCTTCTTCTCTCTCCCCTTTTAGAATTTATGATTCCTACTTCCTACTCTTTGATTTTTATAGATTTCTTATTGTTTCTAACTTAGTCTAGGAGTTGTTCTTAGTCTAGGCTAAGTAATTAATTCACAGCCCTTAGATTTTGATTTGTTCCTAGGAAATCCTAACCCTTGATTTTACGTATCCCAAGTATAGTTGGATTATAAATTAACCTTATCTATTCCTAATCCTTATTAGCTCAGGATTTGTTTTAATTATCTAATTAATCCTAGCCATTAGATTAATTTAATTCTAACCTTTAGATGAAAGCTCCTAAGTTCTAGGTGAACTAATCATCATCTTTATCCTTTTTTATTGTTGAATCCTAATTAAGTCATAACAAGTATCAAATCCTATTGAATTGTAATAACCTAAAAAATCCCTAAAAATATTAACTTGACATCTTAGGGTAAAACAGTAATCTGATGAATTGGTAATTTAATCTCATTTATTAATTAGGATTAGAACACTTAAATTCCTTAATTCCATAAGACACACTAGAGATTCCTTAAATCACTAAAACTGATCAGGTCAGCCAGATTAACTTAGGAAGCAGAATGGGTCAGATAATCTAATTTAGTAATTAAATAAGAAATAAAATGTTGTACCGGCTTTAACCTTCTGATTTATGCATGTTTATGTCTTAAACCATGTGATAATTCCTTCCTTTGTTTGGATCGTCGATCGGGTTAAATCCGATCACGCGATCGTATGTGTTGCGCATTTTAGGCCTTGGTGCTACACACAGTAGCATGGACCTTTTTGGTGTTTGACATTGTGTTTCACCATCTAGATCAAGATTATGATGTGTGGTTAGGATTTAATTCAGCTTTTGTGTTTATTTGTGTGGTGGAGATTAAATGTGTTTGTTTGTGTGGCTTGGATTGAATGAGAGAGGGAGTTGGTAGTGAGGGTTACCAACTCCCACACACCAATCAATCCTAGGGTGTATATTGAGTGGGTGAGTTAGGAGGGCTAAGATTTGAGTGGGTGAGTTTGGAGGGCTAGATTTCAGTGGTTGTGTTTGGAGGGTGGAGATGAGGACACATGGCATGGGTTGTTTGTTTGAATGGGAGAGAAGAGAATCTCATTTTTTTTTCTCTCTCATTGGGTCTTGTTTGGGGTTTGCTTGAGAACTTGAAGGAGGGCTTGAAGGAGAATGGGAGAAAGAGAGTTGCATGCTTGGGTATCATGTGTTGCTTGCATTCTACCTAAGGTGAGTGAATAATTTCATGAATATAATTAGATTCATCTTGGATTTCTAAGCATTTCCTTTATTTTTCATGTTCATGCATGTGTTTGAAGGTTGAAGAATGGATTAAATGTTTAGTTGAAGAATGGATTAAATGTTTAGTTGAAGAATAATGGTTATTTTCATGTTTGAGAATGGGTTTTTGTTAGATTGTTGATGAAAGAATGGTTATGACTATTTTTATTTTTGATGTGAATCAAGTTTGGGGAAAAAACCCCTCTGGTTTAGCCTATTCGCGACATTCAGCGGCGTACTCGGCATGCCGAACGCTTCGCCAAACTGTTTTTGGACCATCGGCAGACTGTTCGGCCCGCTGAACAGGTCATTGAATATGAACACCTCGCCGAGATTGGTTCAGTGCGCCGAAGAGGGAGCCGGGAATTAGTCCCATGAATTTGTCATCGAGTGATAGTTCGGTTCGCCGAACTGGTTGCCAAGGCAGGCTTTGGTGTGCTGAAGACCTCGCCGAACCTAGCATTTTAGTCTTATATTGGGATGTTGAGCAGTAAATACACATTTACATGGTTTGTGATTGGAATTAATGAATTATGCACTCAAGTATGATTGGTAATGGAATTCTCACCTTGTAACTTGGTTTAGTATAATATTGTATGACAATACATGGAAACGTGTGGAATAAGCTTTTTAGTTAATTATAATGCACCTTGCACATAACCTAGGATTGTTCTAATTCTAGCAAGTATGATGTTGTATGGAGTTCAGATGCGATTGTTATATTACGTGCTTCCTCATGGACCCGTTTCCATGTGATGATAAAATATGAATGTTAGACTTTGAATGGTCAATACACTTATAGTTGATGATACATCTGGCACATTAAACGTGAATGCTTAGTTAATCGTATGCGATTGCTTCTTAATGGTCCAACTTCGTGTTACTAGAATTATGAATTGTATTACATGTGAGATTGTGATGAATTGTATTACATGTGAGATTGTGATTTACACTATGGATTGTTGTGATTACACCTTGTACACCACTAATTGACTACTTAGCTAGCGTGCACATCTTCACTTGCACAGCATTGACTCGAGACCATAGCTTGGTCAAGAGAAATACCCTGTTTCCGAGACCACACAGTTGAGTCTTGTGATTTAAATAAAAGTGATATGATGTGAAGCCCACGTCTCATGAGAAGACTGGCAAGGACAAGTTGAGGGATTAACTACCCCAACAGACTCTCTAATCGCATCTGAGCTTTGTGCCCAAGGATCAGCACGTTGGTGGAAGCTTGGATGTGATATCATAGAGAGAGACATTTGTAGTATGTCAAGTGTCATGTTTTCACGATGGAAACCGCACGTGGGTGTAAATCTCAGTATTTTGCCATTAATCAAAAATAAGTGGGGGGATTGTGCCTCATAGATTGAAAGCCCTTAAAACTATGTTGTACACATAGAATAGTTCTATTCCTTATTCCGTTATTACGGGGGATGATTTCAGGTTGCTGGAACATCCTAGGGCAAATTTAGGCTGCTAGGACACCTCGGATAGAGACTGGATCAAGAGAAAACATGCCATCTTGTACATACTCACAGAGATTGCATTTGCATTGCATGCTAGACTGTTTGTTAGCTCACCTTGGTGATTACTATATATAAGTGCACAGCATGCATAATAAATAATTGACCACATGTATCTCAACTTATTATGATCTCTTATTTGTATGGACTGGGAGTATTGTAAAATGATTGGTCTCTAGGATAGTCTTATATATTCCTGAAGTTATTTACTTATTGGCTAGTGTAGCTCATGCTTTTTAGCAACAACTTTTAGGATCTTTAGTCGAGATGACAGCTGAGGAGATTGAAGTCTTTGAGGATCTTCCGGGTCGATGAGCTTGGTCACATTGAGAGAGAACCTCGTTTGGATACCGCACTCTGATAGAATGTTAGTGTAGTCTAGATTTAGACCTTTTAATCTTTAGAACTTATCAGATTTTGATTTTGTAATATTAGTTACTTATATCTTACTAGAACTGTAATTAACTTCCGCTTATGTTTTGGCCATTGTAAGCCACACCCATAGAAATATGGGGTGAGAGTTACGAATAAATCAGAAGTCTCAGAAATTAGAATTTCTGGTTTGGTTCGTGACATGAATATAAGCCATTGATTTAGATTAAAAGTTCATACAAGATCCTAGCCACACATTATAACTTAAAGAGTTATGATTGTGTATGAAGCACTTAGTTTCCTACCATGAAACCCACCAATCACAAATAGTCAAAGTCAACATATTAACTCTATTATTTTTGTTTGGGTTGTTATATTGATAGACAGATGTGGTGATGTAGATGTGGACAATGAGATGGTTGTTCATTAATAATCTCTGAACTTTATTAATTTATTTCATTGCGGTTAACTTAGGTTTTAATTCGAATATTGGGTTTGTGACTTGGTAGTTATCTATTGGGTACTTATTAACTCTTATGAAGTCGTTTGGTAATGTAATTAACTTCTACACTATGATTAATTTACAGATGATGAATTATTTCTCTATGAATGGTGTGTTGGTTTGTGGTAATGAGACGATATGTTCGCGTTCCTTGGTTGGAACCCGAAGCTTTCACCTTGAGATTTGTGCTGCCTACATAAGAATATGTCGTACAGGTTTCGGGGCATGACAATTGTGTTGTCTAATATGGGTTGGAATGACTATATCATGATGATGATTTTAATGATGAAAAGTATGAACTTATATATGAGTATTTGACCTAATGATGTGTTGATATAGATGAATGTGTGTTTGTTGTTTATATGATTAATACGATGATTGGAAATGTGGAAATAAGTTTTTAATGTGTGTTTAAAAGATATTTGATGTGTAAGTTGATTTTGGTGTGAAGAACTTGAAGGAATATGAAATCTATGAAATTTTGGGAATTTGCGAGGGTGTCGGTCAAGTGCTCGATCGACTGATTGTGTCAACCGACACTCAGATAATGTTGGTTTGGTCTCAGGTCAGTCGACTGAGGGAATCAACCGACATTGTTGGTCGAGTCTCGGTTGACTGACAATTGGTGAGTTTGGCCAATGGCCATGAAATTTTATAGTGCGTGAGGTTTTGACCTATTGGGGTTGCGTGTGGTGTTAGATTTCCAAAATAATGAATGTATAGGGATTGGTGCAACAAAGTGGTGTAAATGCCTTGATTTGCAGTATATTACGATGTGATATTGGTTTTCACCTGAGGAATGGTTGTGTATGAGATATATAAGCATGTGGAGATAAGATGCATAAGTTATGCATCTGTTGTGTGTGAGGTCCCTGTGTGACCTAAGCATTACATGTGCATGAGTTGGCGCGATCCTAGAGTGATCATTGTTTAGGTTCCAGAATCCCTAAGCTAGGAGATTCTGATGAGAATGTGTGTATATTCATGAGTTTTATGGTAGTTCCTACCTTTGGGTAATAATCCCCTGAAAGAAAATGTTTATGGTTTCTCCTACCTTTGAGTATCATCCCATGAAAGGAAGTTCATGGTTGTTCCTACCTTTGGATAATAATCCCCTGAAAGGAAATGTGTATGGTAGTTCCTACCTTTGGATGACATCCCCTGAAAGGAAATGGTATGTGTGTTGTCACATTCCTTGGGTAGAATTGATAGAAGGAGATGTGAGAGTTGGTTACAAGGTTAGGCAATCCCTAACAGCCTACACATGCATTCACTTCATCATTAGCAGTATGCATCATGTACATTCATCCTCATTATCATTCCTTGTGTGTGTGCCATTAGTATCTTTTGCTTGATTCATGTTCCTATTGATATCTTAATTGTGGGTGTTATTTGTTTCATAATTCAGATTATGCGTTTACTGTTTATTACTGGTATGGGTATGAATCTAGAAAGCATATATTGATATGCGGGTTTGCATGGAGTGAGTTAATTGTTGTATGTATGTGTTAATGCGAAGAGGCATTGTTCTTGGTTTCCTATTGAGCTTCCAAAGCTTACGCCTACGTGCAACAGGTTACCGGCAAGAGTGAGGAGCCGGACATGGATGAAAGGACACTGAATAAAGCATGTTGCTACGCTGAATTGTGTGGTTGATTATTATTTAGTTTCTATTTTTATGTTATTTTGGAACATGATGTAATTTGACCCAACAGGGCAGTGTATATTGTTTAATTTGTTTTAAGACTTTGGAGATTTGAATCATGATTGTATTGAATGGTTGACATTTGTTTTATTAAGACTTCTGCTAAAAATTTTATGGAACTCTGATAGACCATATGGAATGGTATTTATGATTTGGACCGCATCCACTAGTTGGATCTGAAGGTCATGTCTTGAAGTCCTTGAGATCACATATCTCGGATTCGGGGCGTGACACATGGTTCAACAATATCTTTGGCCAGTGGAGGTTACCAAGATTAGCTAATAAGGAAAGAATGATGTACAAAATCTAATGCGTTTCAAGATTCTTATTAGTCGCTGCAAATCATATCTTGGTAGCTAATTATACGACCGATTATCCTAATAACTCAGTTGGACGGTGTAATTCAGCACGAGAGATTGAAAACCTTTTACTTTTGACTTTCAAGAATCTTAACACTTTAGAGCATATCTGCTGGCTGAAATTGTGTTTAGATCAAAAGGGAGAAACAATATTACATTACTTTAGGTGCTAAATATAAATCTAAGGCGATTTGGGAACCGGTACTGGAAAGAATGGAGAAAAAGCTCTCTTCCTGGAAAGGGCGGTATTTATCCAAAGGGGGTAAGCTTACATTGATTCAATCGGCTCTATCTAATCTACCTTCTTATCTATTATCTATCTTGAAGATTCCAGTTTCAGTTGCGAATAGAATGGAAAAAATTGAAAGAGA
>JAUPMG010045312.1:0-14099 GCA_031762675.1 Pachysandra terminalis | reverse complement strand
GAGTGAATACATATTAATTTAGGTTTACTCATGTTGTTTATATTATCTCTTTTCAGATCTCAGAAGCTAGATGTTCTTTAAGGGAGCTGACATGGATTGGGTAGCGCACTCTGCTTGACGTATGTAAGATTAGTTTAGAATTAGTCTTTGCTACTTAGTATGCTAGAATTTTATTCTAGGTGTATTAGTTACTTATATCTTACTATAACTGCTCAGGACTTCCTCTTATGATTTAATTGTGTTGCCACTCTCATAGAAATACGAGATGAAGGTGACGCTTGGACTGAAAAATTCATGAATTTGGAAAAATCTGGTCCGAGTTGTTACATTAATCCCTAAATGTACAGAAATAGTTTTGGGAATTGAGCCCGGTAGGTTGCGAATCCTACAAAACCACGTTGTACTCGTGGGATGAATGATGTGGAGACATAGTGACCGTAAGGTCGTGGACTAGGGTGTTAGTGGAGTTTGTGGACCGATTGATCACCGGATAGTGGAGTGTTTCTTGTGCATATGTGATGCGTATTGTGAAATTCTTATGCATTATGGACTGGATTTCTATGATATAAATTGTATAACATGTTACTGCTATATGACTATTTTGATGACCTTGTATGATGTTTGGACTAATGTTGTTTCATGAGGACGGTTATCGGAAATTTACTTCCTATAAGGGCATTCCAAGCTCACTGCAAAGTTTCATGTTGCAGGTTAAGGCAGGTCAGGAGGATTACGTGGATATGATGCTGTTAAAGTTATTTATTTTCTGTTTTTTTAATTCCTAGATCAAATTTGATGTAATAGGATAGTTAAATGGTTATTTGGATTTGTAGGCTCTTATGAAGCCATTTGATTTGAATAATTTTGTTTCTTTAGCATTCTGATTGGTTTAATAAAAAGCATGATTAGATTTTATTTTATGGATTATTGTTGTGAGCCGCGTTCCATGATTGGGAACCCGAAGGTCGCACCTCGTGATCCGTGCCACCCACCTAGGGATTCGGGCACTGGGATCCGGGGCGTGACAACTGACCACTAAGTAATACCCTGTGAGACTGGGAGAGAACTTTATATCCTTTAGTTATATTCGGATGCCACAACTGTACACCACTTGCACCTATCTGTATATTACACAATGCTCACTATCACACACTGCCCAAAATGTTGGAACATGAGTGAATACACTTCATCGTAGGTTTACTCATTCTGGCTTTCAGCTTATGCCTGTTGTTTAACATTTTTTAGGCTCAGGAGCTTAGACGCAAAGAGAGAAACCGGAATGGGTAGCACACTCTGGTAGATTATGTAATTTAGTCTAGATTTAGACTTTATATACCTAGAATTTGTAGATTTAGGTCAAGGTGTATTTAGTTACTTATATCTTACTAGAATTGTTAGAACTTCCACTTATGATGTGATTACTGTTAGCCACCCTCGTTGGAATACGGGGTGAAGGTTGCACTTAAACCGGAAAACTTATGAAATCGAAAATTTCCGGTTTGGGTCATGACAAGGTTAGTACCTCCTCGGAGAGAAATATGTAGTTTAGTTTATGAAAGAGGACTCATAGGCTGCGTTTGGAAATGCTTTTTCTTTTGGGTGAATAATTTTGGATAATTGACTCGTTAGAAGGACTTATCTATTACTTTAATAAGCTGCTTATTTTAGAAGAAAGAAAAGTTGTTAAATACTGTAGCTACTAGGGGTGCAACTTGGGTTGGTTTGACTCCTTGGATGTCAACCCAAACCCAACCCAACCCCGATTTACAATCCGAACTCTGAAACCCAAACACCAAACCTAAATTTTTTTGAAAACCCTAAACCCAACCCAAACTGCAATTTCGGGTGGATCCTACAAAGCCTTTTTGATGGATTTAAATTTTGAACCTGCAGAAGCTGGAGAGGAAGTCATAATCTAATCAGGAGGTGCAATTTTGGACTGGTTTGATCAATTCAAACTTCAATTATCATATAGTCTGATTATCTGAGGATCACAATCATCTTCTTCACAAAAGAAATCATGATAAATTGCAGAGAGAGAGAGAGAGGAGAACAACCTACCTATATCTTAACACCGTTGTCATTGTCATTGTCATCGTCGCCACTGGACAGAGTATTAGAACTGTGAAGTGAAAGTTGTAAAACCTTAACTCCACACTCCTCTTCCTCTTCGTGCAATCATGTTATTGAAAGACAATGAATTTTGAATGATCCCTGGGCCTTTATACCAAGGGGATTATTTAAAAATAACAAAAGATTAGAGAGGTTTCTATAGACCAAATATATTATATTTATTATAATTTATAAGTATTTTAAAAATCGGGTTAATTCGATTTGGGTTTCGGGTTGAGTCAGGTTATCCAAAGCCCTAACCCAAAACCGAATCAATTTAAATCGGATTGCGTTTTTCCAACCCAAAACTGACTAAATATACTATAAAACTCAACCCAAATTGACCCAAAGTCGAATTGGGTCGGCTTGGGTTCAGGTTAGCGCAACCCAAGTTGCACCCATATTAGCTACATTGGTTGTGATGACAAAATGATACGAATTTAAAATTTGGAGGTAAAAATATCATATATATTTTTTTCGAAGTTCTATTAATGTTTTTGTGGCCAAAAACGTAATTTAGGAAGAATCTGCTTTTATGTGTATTTTTATCCAGCAGCTTCTCTTCATGGGTAATCTATCTTTACTGATTATGATTGTTAAGTAAGAGCTTACCTGTTTGAAGTTATCAAAAACAATGTTTGTTTTAAAAAAGTACTTTAATAAGTAAAAATAAGTAGTAGTGCTAAAAGCAGCCATAGATTGATAAAAACCACCCGAACAATAGAAAAGAGACGATAATCCAGGTGTGACATGGCAACTGATATGGTGAAAGTAACCTTACATGTAGGGCTGTCAACGACCCGAGCTAGTTCGGCTCAGGTTTGGACTCAACTCGTTTAAGCAAACCTTGAATTCTATAATTAGGGTCGCAAGTCAAGTCTGAGCTCCAAAAAAAGCTCATTATCTTAACGAGTTTGAACCGAGTATGGGTAGACTCGACTCAATTAAAGCTTGGCTCGGTTTGTATATGAGATTATATGTTTATATTCTTATATCTTATACTATGTATTAAGATTAAACACATATATTAATATATTATATTACATATAATAGTAATTACCAACTATAATATTAATGCATTTGTACTAATTTAAGCTTTTTTACGAATCAAGCTTCTTATAAGCCGAACTTTTTAAGAGCCTGAGTCAAGCTGGGCGAAGCTCAGCTCGGCTCGACTCAGAGCCTAAAAATTTTTAATGAACCTGAACCAATCCTAAGCCATGCTAGAGATTTACGAGCCTGAACTAAGTTGTTTACAGCCTACTTACATGACTCATGGCCAAGTGATACCAAGTTTTGAAACGCAAACAATCCATCTGCCCTATAGCAAAAAAGGCAAGTCCTTTCATTGTGTTTTTTCTTTTCATGTTTATTCCAGTTGGTTGGGATAAGACATATAATGATGACACAGCGTCTTCTACATCGAAAATTGACTATTGGTGCATAAAAACGTGATTTGGTATATTCTTCTTTAAAAAAAAAATATTTTAACCTTTGAAATTTAAATTTTTTGATTTTTTTAAGGGAATGCATCAATCACGTTCTCGGTGCACATATTGATGGACTTTTTTCGACACAGATGATCCGAGCCTTAGGATGATTTGACGAAAAAAATTTATGCTTTAACAGGGTATTGGTTATGTACCCTGACACTATTCAACACAAGTGTAACAGCCTAACCTTTCTAACTAATGCATATTTACATTGCAAACCTTGTAATAATTTTTCTCTTTATTTGGATCGTTGATCGGGTTAAATCCGATCACGCGATCGAGTGTGTTATGCTTAGCAGGCCTTGGTGCTACACATATTAGCATGGCCCATTTTAGTGTTTGGATGTGTGGTGTTTGATCAAACTTGTTGTGTGGCCAGGATTAAATCATTCTTTGTGTTTGTTTGTGTGGCTAGGATTGAATGAGAGAGGGGAGTTGGTGGTGGAGAATACCAACTCCCACTAACTATTCAATCATATGGTTTAGAAGAGTAGTTAGATTGAAGGGTTGAGATTTGTTTGAGACGAGTCTTGTGGTATGGGTCTCCATGCTTAGGAGAATCTCATGCATTTGTTTCTCTTGAGTTGGTTTTGTTAGCTACTAGGGAGCTTGAAGGAGAATGAGAAGAGACTTGCATGCTTAGGGATTTCACCTTATTGTTCTTGCATTTTGCTAAGGTAAGTAAATGATTTCTTGCTTGTTCTTTGATTAAAGTAGATTTATGATCATTTCCCTTATTTTCTAGTTCATGCAAGTCTTACATGTTAAGGAGATTGATTTTTGAATGTCTTGATTTGCATGCTGAGGAAGAATTATATTATTAAGCTGAAATGTGATGGAATTGAATTGATAATGCATATATGAGTATTTTCCTTGTTGTATTTTCAATTAGGTGAGAAATACTCCTTCATTTGATTGTTTCGCGAAGTTCGGTGACCACTTCGGTGTGCCGAACGCTTCGCCGAACGTCTTATGGGCCGTCGGTGGACTGCTTGGTGCGCCGAGCAGGTCGCCAAGCGTTTGGATGTAGTCCTAACCTTCTGTTTTTGTCGCCGAGTCTCAGTTCGATGTGTCGGGCTGGCTTCGGTGCGCCAAAGAGGTCACCAAGAACGAAGCCCCTGGAATTGTCGCCAAGTCTCAGATCGGTTCACCGAGATGGTCGCCGAGGTAGGTGTCGGTGCGCCGAGGACCTCGCCAAGCCTAGTTGTTTAAACTTCAAAGCTGATGTCTTATATTTGATGCACATTCACATTGTTTGCAATTCATATCAATGATGTATAATCTCAAACTTGGTTGATATGCATTTCTTTCATTGCTGCTTAGTTCTATGTATTGTTGAATCTCAATGTATGAGGATGCATGGAATAAACTCTTTAGTTAGTTATAATGCACCTTGTACACTATAACCTGAATGCTTAACTAACGTGCACCTCTACACATGCACTGCATTGACTCGAGACCATAGTTTGGTCAAAGAGAAATACCCTATTTTTCGAGACCACACAATTGAGTCTTGTGAGTTAAATAAGAGTGATGTGATGAGAATTTCACATCTAGTGAGGAGACTAACAAGGATGAGTTGAGGGATTAGCTACCCCAACAAACTCACTTATTACCCAAGGGCATTTACCCAAGAATACACACGTTGGTGAAATCTTGGATGTATGATATAAGAGGGAGATCTCTGTGGTATGTTAATTGTCATGATTTCTTGAGGACGTAGGCACATTGGTGTAAACCTCGGAATTGACCTTTGATCAAAAATAAGTGGGGGGATTGTGCCTCCTTGGTTGAAAATCCATAAAACTATGATGTGCTCATAGAATAGTCCTATCCCATAGCCGCGAGTACAGGGATGAATTCACGTTGGTAGGACATCCTAGATAGAGACTGGGATCAAGAGGAAACATGCCCTATTTAAATATCTGACAGATTGCATTGCATATTAGTTTGCTTGAGTAGATCACCTTGGTGATTAGAATGAACCAGGTGCATAGCATGCATAATAAATACTTGATCTCATGCATTTTATTTCATTAAAATTTCATTATTGTGTGGACTGAATTTATTGAGTAATGACTTGACTCTAAGTTAATCTTGTACAATCATAAAGTTATTTACTTATTGGTTTTATAGCTCACGCTTTTTAGCAAACAATTTCAGGACCTTTAGAAGAGAATACAGTCGAGGAGAGTGTCGTTAAAGAAGAAGACTTTGGAGAAGACGAAGACTTTTCCTTTGAGTGATTCCTTGTAATGTTTTGATACTCTGATATTTTTTGGATATTACTATTCTTTTTGGAAAACTTGGGTTGTATCTATGAGACTTCTGGCTTTTAACCTGGAATTGTATTTTGTATTTTTCACTGTTGATACATGTAATTATCTATAGAATGTTGTTTTAATTTCCTTTCTTGTGAATGTTTCTATACATTCTTGCTATAGTTGTGTCTTGACTGCCACTCCCTTTCCCCAGGGGAGTGAGAGTTACATCTCTAGACCTCACTGGGTTCCCAAGTGGACTCATAGGTTTGGATTATAATTAAGTTGGTATCAGACTATAGTTCTTCGTTTTAAATCAGATTTTCTTAAATTTTGATGTGATTGAGATTTAAAAGTTTTTGAGATATCGTTATCTCATTAGTTTCTATGTGTTGATTGTTAATCTCTAACCATCTGGAAATCTTAACATACAAGAAATTCGGATGTACAAATCTTTTGTCAGGTACTAGATTGACTCTATGGCAGGAAGGAGAGGTCGACACTCTAATGGACCACCATTAGTGGGGGATCACAGAGGCGATCCACACTTGGCTGGTGTATACTAAGCCTTGGGTGACATAGCCAACCTAATGCAAAGGCAGCAAGCCCAACTACAAAGTGCTACTTAGAAGAACATCTCCGGCCTCGTGAGCTTCAAGAAGCTAGGTCCAGCAGATTTCAAGGGAGTCGTAGATCCAGTCAAAGCTCAAACCTGGATCGATTCGATGGAGCACATCTTTGAAGTTATGAAAGTCGAGGATACAGATATGGTCCACTTTGCCGCCTTTATGCTTGAGGGCGAGGCATCGATGGTCGAAGTCAACTTTAGAGATCACCACGGTCACCACTTGGAAGAGATTCAAAGAAGTCTTCCATCTAGAGTATTTTCCCAAGACTATGAGAAGAAAGAAAGAATTAGAGTTTATGAAGCTCGAGCAGGGAAGCATGACTGTAATGGAGTACGCCGCCAAGTTTACCGAGTTATCTCAGTTCGCGACGTATGCTATGGATGATGAGGAGAAAAAGGCCTTTCGATTCGAGAACAGCTTGAGGCCGAATATTAGAAGTAGATTGATTGTGAGAGAGTTTACAAAATACCACAAGGTGGTGGATTGTGCAAGGAAGGTTGAGAGAGATATGGCTGAATTCAGAAAGACCATGGATCAGAGGAACACCAAGAGTAATGCTAGGCCAGAAAAATTTAGGAGCAACACTTCAGTAGCACAGAAGAGATAGAGGACTCAAGGGCCATCTAGTTCTCACGGTCTTGGGAACCCCAATATGCGGTGTTACAATTGCGAAAGGCGAGGTCATAGCTTGAGGGAGTGTCGTGCACCAAGGAATCCACAACAGAACTTCTTCCAAGGTCAGTAGCAGCAGCTCGTGCCCAAGCCTCACTACTCACAAAATCCCAATCCAATGCAGCAGGTGCAGCCTTTCAGAGGACCTAGGAGTGGACCTCCACAGCCACGACAGTAGCAACCACCTCAGATGGGCAAGGTTTTCGCTATAGAGCCGCAGCAGAACGAGGTCATGGAAGGTACCATACATCTCTCCAATATTTCTGTACGAGTCTTACTTGATCCTGGAGCATCTCACTCGTTCATTGCACGATCACTTGTACGTTATTTGGGCCTACACATGAAGGACTTAGAAATGAGTTTATTAGTGGCAAACCCTGTAGGAGGCACTGCACAGTTGGATAAGGTGTGTGAGTCTTGTTTGATTATGCTAGGTGAGTCCACACTACCTATAGACTTGATTGTTCTTGGTATGATGAGTTCGACGTCATCTTAGGAATGGATTGGCTAGCTGCACACCACGTGTAGATAGACTGCCACAACCGAGTTGTTCCTTTTTTGACCTCGAAGGGTGATTTAGTAGAAGTGGTTGGTTCGAGATCCGGGATGCCCAATTTATCAGCTTGTTTTGATCTTTGGTCCATTGAAGAGAAGAAGGATTGGGATGGGATCCCCGTTGTGAATCAATTCAGAAAGGTGTTCCAAGACATTCCAGTACTACCGCCCAAGCGCGAAGTAGAATTCTGTATGGAATTGATCCCATGAACGCAGCACATCGCATTACTGACATATCAGATGGCACCCACATAATTGACGAAACTGAAGAAGTAGTTGAATGAGTTGTTAGCCTTACAGTTTATTCGATCGAGTTCTTCACCTTGGGGAGCGCCTGTTCTATTCGTGAAGAAGAAAGACGGATCCTTCAGATTATGTATCGACTACCCGAAGTTGAATCAAGCTACAGTGAAGAACAAGTACCTGTTGCCGTGCATTGATGACTTGTTCGATCAATTGCATGGAACATCTTACTTCTCGAAGATTGATCTTAGATCTGGGTATCACCATTTGCAGATTAAGGAAGCGGATGTACCGAAGACAGCTTTCAGGACTAGATACAGGAACTTTGAGTTCGTAGTCATGCCATTTGGGCTGACTAATGCACCGACAGCATTTATGGATATGATGCAGAGAGTCTTCAGGCCTTATTATCTGACCCAAACCCATTAGACCACTGGGGCCCAGCGGGGTCCAAATAGTGACCTTCACTTCCTCAGAAGGAGAGTGAAAGTTGATCCAAAAGTGATAGCAAGAATGAAAAATTTTCATTCGCAAAAGAAAATAAAGAGTTATTAATTACAACGATATACAGTGGAAGAAATCAAAATACCATTCCACGTTAAAAATCATATTATAACAATGAAGATACTACCCTATGTATCCTCCCAAAAAGAATCAAAACCAAAAGCATATTAGAATATTACAAAAAGATGTCTAAAACATTACAAGGAAAAGATCACTTGAGCGAGTAGAACTCGTCTTCTTCTTCGTACAATTCTTCTCCCCTGAAGCTCTCGTCGACGACGGTTCCTTCTAAGTTTCCTGAAAGGTTGCTAAAAGGCATGAGCTATAAACCCAATAAGAACTAAATTCAAGAATGCATAAGGTAAATCCTAGAGTCTCAACAATTACAATAATCCAAACTCAAGCAATAAAGGTAAACACAACAAATGCAATGCATGAGGTAGATTAATTATTACTGCGAAGCTGTGCGTCTAAGTTTAGAAATCACCAAGGTGATCTAGCAACCAATCTAAATATGTTATGCAAATGCAAACTCTGGTAGAATGTCAATGTGGTATGTTTCCTCCTGATCCAGCCTCTATTCGGGGTGTCCTAGCAACCTGAATTTGCCCCAAGGTGTTCCAGGAATCTGAAATCATCCCCTCGTCGTAACGGTCCAAGGAATATGGCTATTCTACGTGTACAGTGTAGTTTTAAGGGTTTTCAACCTAGGAGGCACAATCCCCCGCTTATTTTTTATCAGTAGTACGTAGACCGAGACTTGCAGCCACCTACAGTATCCCTCAGGAAAACATGACACTTGACTAATCTACAGAGGTTCATCTCTGATCCTTGGGTCTAATACTCCTAGGCAAAGAAGAGTGGGTTGCGTTAGCTACTCCCTTAACTCAGTCCTGCCAGTCTCCTCACTAAATGTGGATACACATCACTCTCATTTCAATCCTCGAGATGCAACCGTGAGGTCTCGGGTTACAGGGCCATACTCTTCGACCACTGTGGTCTAGAGTCCATGAAGCGTGAAGAGTGCACATTAACTAAACATACATCTTGTGGTGTATAGGGTGCAATATAATAATCTAGAGCAATCAATTCAAGTATTACTATATAATCCCACATTGAATTCCATTTGTTCAAGATTTCCAAACCATCATCTCTACCATCATTCATACATGTGAGCATATAACATAATTCCAATCACAATGTATGCCAATATGTATTACCCAACAAACATCAAAGTGTTACTTAATTAATTAGGTTCGGCGGGGTCTATGGCAAGATCTTCGGAACACTGAAACCCACCTCGGCGACCCCTTCGGATCACCTTTTGGTACACCGAAGCTTGGCTCGGCGAACCTCTCTGAGATTCGGCGACAAAACCAGGCGGTCATTTCTCGGCGCACCGAGGTCCATTTCGAAGAGCCGAACTGGTCCTCGACGACCTGTTCAAAGTGTTCATACTCGACGGTCTATTAGGCTCGCCGAGGAGTCCGCCCTTCAACCAGAAAATGTTCGGCACACCGAGGAGGCCGCCGAACGTTGCGAACAGGCCAAAATTCAAGGATTTCTCTGGAAATTTAGATCTCTCAACACACCAAGACAAGGAAATGAACATATGTGAATTTCATGCAAGAAAACATACAAATAACCACAATCTAACATTTAATCTAAACTATTTACATTCAACCAAAAGCATAAGCAAGAATTATCTGAATTTGTAAAGGAAACTAAGATTCTCTTAAATACATTCATGAATTTATACTTACCTAATTAGAATCAACAAAGAATCCACAAGAAATCAACACAAGCAAGCTTTCTTCCTCCTCCAAGCTTCCAAACCAAGCAACAAAAACAAAACAAAGCCAAAATGAAATTCTCTCAAGCTTCCCATGCAAGCTACCCATGCCAAGTAGCACAATCCAAGCCATCCAATAATAACTACTCAACCTCAACCCTTAAATTTTAACCACTAACATCCAAACCATTCAAACATAACTACTCAATCTCAACCATACACCTCGTCAAAGATTTTAAAATACCACAATGCCATTAGCTCAGTACATAAAAGTTAAACTGTTATACAGCACACAAGGATGTCAAATTCATCACAAGTACATCGCATGGTCGGATCTAGTCCGATTGGCGATCAATTCGGAGGATAGAGTCACGACAAGGAAATAAATATAATTAAATAACCAAAAGGTGGTTTAGGCCGTTACACTTATCTAGACAAGTTCCTAGTGGTGTTCGTCAAGGACATCTTGATCTACTCCAAGTTGAAAGAAGAGCATGAAGAGCATCTCAGCATTGCCTTACAGACCTTAGCAGATCACCAGTTGTATGCAAAGTTTTTGAAGTGCGAGTTTTGGAAGGGAGAGGTGAAGTTCCTCGGACATGTAATGTCTAAGGAAGGTATCACTATGGACCCTAGCAAGGTTGAAGCAGTTCCTAACTGGGAGCAGCCCAAGAATGTTTCTGAGATTCGTAGCTTCCTTGGATTAGCGGGCTATTACCGAAGATTTATTGAAGGTTTCTCACGCATTGCAGCACCGTTGACCAAGCTTACTCGGAAGGATGTGAAGTTCATTTGGGACGATGCTTGCCAGGCAGCATTTTCTACTCTCAAAGAGAAGCTCATTACAGCACCGGTTCTGACCATTCCAGTTAGCGGCATCGACTTCATAGTCTACACCGACGCTTCTTTATCTGGGCTTGGATGTGTTTTGATGCAAGACGGCAAGGTTGTAGCTTATGCTTCGAGAAAACAAAAGACTTATGAAAGAAACTACCCTACACATGACCTAGAGCTTGCAGGGATTGTGTTCGCATTGAAAATGTGGAGGCATCACCTTGTTGGCGAGACTTTTGAAGTGTTTTCGGATCATAAGAGCCTCAAGTACCTATTCTCTCAGAAAGATTTGAATATGCAACAAAGTAGATGGATGGAGCTCGTGAACGACTACAACTTTTCTCTTCAGTATCATCCGAGCAAGGCTAATGTGGTGGCAGATGCACTCATCCGAAGACCTAGAAGTGTCGTAGCTCACTTACTAGTTCAAGAGTGAAAGCTTTATGAAGCGCTTGCAAACTTCAGTTTTGTTGCTCGTAAGAAGAAACGTGGTGTGACATTGTGCAATATACTTGCTAAACCATCACTTAAGGCGAGGATTATTGTTCTTCAGAAGAATGAGGCGTGGATGCAAGACTTAGTCCAGGATGAGGAATGAACAGATTGGACCAGGGCAGAAGATGGAAGCATCAGATTCAAAAGATGACTTTGCGTGCCACACGACAAGGATCTGAAGAATGAGATCTTATCTGAAGCTCACAGATCTCAGTATTCCATTCACCCCGGTAGGACCAAGATGTATTACGATCTTCAGCATAACTATTGGTGGAGGCGAATGAAGGTCAAGATTGAAGAGTTCGTGACCAAGTGTGCTACGTGCCAACAAGTGAAAGTAGAACATCAGAAGCCGGTAGGAACACTTCAGCCTCTACCCATTGGGGAGTGGAAGTGGGAGCACATATCGATGGATTTCACCATGGGACTACCCAAGACTCACAGCAACGACGACATGATTTGGGTGATCATGAATCGTTTGACTAAGTCAGTGCACTTCATAGCGATGAGGACTACGATGAACACAGATGACTTGGCAAGACTGTATCTAAAGGAGATCATCCGTCTACATGGAGTACCCATTACTATAGTGCCAGATCGCGGTTCGCAATTCACTTTGAGATTCTGGAAGAGTTTGCACCAAGCTTTGGGGACGCAGCTCAACTTCAGCACCGCTTTCCATCCACTAACTGACGGTCAGACAAAGAGGGTGAATCAAGTGCTTGAAGACCTCCTGAGATCGTGTATTCTAGATTTCAAGGGTAGCTGGGAAGAGCATCTAGCGCTAGTAGAATTCTCCTATAACAACAACTCTCAGACGAGCATTAGTTTGGCACCGTTCGAAGCTCTTTACGAAAGACCCTGTCGATCGCCCTTGTGTTGGAATGAAGATAATGCTCATGTTCCTTTGGGACCCGAGATCGTGGCTGAGACGACTGAGAAGATCAAGCTAATCAGAAACCGACTACTTACAGCTCAACATCGACAAAAGAAGTATGCGGATGTGAGAAGAAAGAAGTTAGAGTTCATGGTGGGTGACTGGGTATTCCTTAAGGTCTCACCGACCAAAGGAGTGTTTAGGTTGCGTAAGAGGAGCAAGTTAGAGCCAAGATATATTGGACCCTTCAAGATAATCGAGAGGATTGGAGAGGTGGCTTACCGAGTGCTACTACCATCCACTATGGACTTAGCACACGACGTCTTTCACGTGTCCATGTTGAGGAAGTACCACCTGGATCCAGCTTCTGTGATTGATTGGCAAACCGTGATGATCCGAGAGAACGCAACTTATGAAGAATACCCCGTGGAGATCCTAGATCGAAAAGAGCAAGTGTTACGGAACAAGGTCATTGCAAAGGTGAAGGTCTTGTGGAGCAATCATGGGACATCTGAAGCGACTTGGAAACTTGAAGACGAGATGCGAGATAGATATCCACAACTCTTCACTTGAGGTAAGCAAATTTCTAGGACGAAATTTTTTTAAGGAGGGTAGACTGTAACGGCCTAACCTTTCTAATTTATGCATATTTTCATTTCAAACCTCGTAATGATTTTTCTCTTTGTTTGGATCGCCGATCTGGTTAAATCTGACCACGCGATCGAGTGTGTTGTGCTTAGCAGGCCTTGGTGCTACACACAGTAGCTTGGCCCATTTTAGTGTTTGAATGTGTAGTGTGGATCATTTAGATCAAACTTGTTGTGTGGCCAGGATTAAATCTTGCTTTGTGTTTGTTTGTGTGGCTAGGATTGAATGAGAGAGGGGAGTTAGTGGTGGAGAATACTAACTCCCACTAACTATTCAATCCTATGGTCTAGATGAGAGTAGATAGACTGACGGGTTGAGATTTGTTTGAGATGAGTCTTGTGGTATGGGTCTCCATGGTTGGGAGAATCCCATGCATTTGTCTCTCTTGAGTTGGTTTTGTTAGCTGCTTGGGAGCTTGAAGGAGAATAAGAAGAGACTTGCATGCTTAGGGATTTCACCTTATTTTTCTTGCATTTTGCTAAGGTAAGTGGATGATTTCATGTTTGTTCTTTGATTAAAGTAGATTTATGATCATTTCCCTTATTTTCTAGTTCATGCAAGTCTTAATTGTTAAGGAGATTGATTTTTGAATGTCTTGATTTGCATGTTGAGGAAGAATCATATTGTTAGAATGAAATGTGATGGAATTGAATTGATAGTGCATGTATGAGTATTTCCCCTGTTGTATTTTCAATTAGGTGTGAAAAACCCCTTCATTTGGTTGTTTCGCGACGTTGGGCGACCTCCTCGGTGCGCCGAATGCTTCGCCGAACGTCTCATAGGCCGTCGGTGGACTGCTCGATGCCCCGAGCCTTTGGATGTAGTCTTGACCTTCTGTTTTTGACGCCGAGTCTCAGCTCATGTAACAACACGAAAAAAATTGAACTACAAAAAAAAATTATTTTTATATATAAGGGTACAATAGTAATTTAGTAGGATAAACTATATCCTTAAACACTTATATAATAACTATATACTTACATT
>JAUPMG010045301.1:0-14100 GCA_031762675.1 Pachysandra terminalis | reverse complement strand
GTAAAATTCTTAAAAAAAAAAAAAAAAGGGTTTCCTGTTTCTCCAATCCACGTGGAATAATGTAATAGAGCAGGACCCCGCGTAACGTCACACTATAAATAGATCGCGCATCCATTTGAGATTTCTCCAGAGCTCTCACAGTTTTCGCTGTCGAAACCTTAAAATTATAGTTCTTGTTCTCGAGTTTAGAATCTTTGTTTTCGTTCGTTCTCTAGGAAGATTGTAAGTTCCTTTGTAGGATCTAGGCTTCTTCGATCGCCTGTTTGAAAGAAGATCAAACCCTGGAGATAATAGTTATTCACATCGTTTTCTAGTTGTGATCCGAGATTACTTGGACAAAAAGTTAGTTTGATTTCTCCATACTTGCAGAGAGATTCAAACTATTCGTGGTCTGGATTCTACCTTGGTTTTGGATTTTCGTTCTTTAGAAGTTTTGGAAAGAAAGAGTAAATACATTGTTATTGTTCTGCTATCAACGATGTCTCGATGTTTTCCATACCCTCCTCCTGGGTATGAGAGAAATGGTGTCAGTGGCCAGGCCCTGATCGAATTGCTCAAGGTTTGTTGAGCATTCACGTTATGTTGATTTTTGTAGCTGTGCTCGACTACTTTGTTCAGTTCCAAAAAACTTGATTGTAATTGGTTATGGGATCTCTCTGTATTACTATTTGAACTTGATTTGGAATTCAGGAAACTGGGGTTGAGGTCAAACTTTTGTGAAATCTGTGGATTCCTCTTCCTCTCAACATAATTATATAAGCCATTAACTTGGTACATAAAAATTACAAATTGGGGTATTCAACATACTTACTTACAAACTAATATGAAGTTGTTTTGCAGTGTAGTGTCTTACCAAGAAACCCTTTTCAGACATAGACATGAGCTTGTTTGGAGAGCAACAATATTTTTCTTGTCAATGATCGAATTTCTCAAGTTTAGGGGACTTTGTTGAGATTACTGTAGTGGGTTTAGGGTTTTAGGGTTTAGGGTATTGGTCTGTGTGTTTTGAACTGATTTGATGTCCTAGAAAAGGTGTAGTGTAAGCTATGGTGAGCATGCAAGAAGAGTATGCTTGCTTTCTAAGAGAGAGATGGTGGTTAACTGACAGAAGAGAAGATCAAAATCTTGGTTTTGGAAGTCCATTTGGAATTGGTATTGATAGATGTTGAATGCACAGAATCGGTATAGCTTCCGTTAGTAGCAGTACAGAACTGGTATTAAGATTTAGCTGATTCGGGATGATGACAGATTGAAAATGTGATATGAATGATGATGGTAATGACCCATCTTAATTTAGGGCTTTATGGTTGAGACCCATCTGGTACAACAAATCTTAGGTTCTTCTAACAACAAATTGATAATGCTCTTAAAGATTTAATAACTGACCCAGTTGCAAAAATTCTTTTAGTCATGGCTTACTCCCAATGGTGACTAACCATCTAGGGACTCTATAGAGGATTAGCCTTAGATGGTTTGACCTTGTGTTAGTGGTGTATTTTTGTTCAGTATCATTAACGATGGTCGCCCAGATTTAGAAAAAACATCCTAGATTCTCAGTAGAGAGTTTGGCCTCGTTCTAATGGTTGGGTTTTGTGAAGTATCATTAGCCATCACCATCCTGTTTTAAGAGTGTTGTTATTGATGGATATATCTGAACAATGTTGAAGCTCATCAGCAAGTACTCGATCTAAAATGAAATTGATGGACTTAAATGAAAAGAAGAAGTGAACCAAAAAATTTAAATGGAGGATTGAATCCTTTTCGAAGAATTTCTAGGAAAAAAACAAGAGCTACTGGTTTTGAGGAGTAGGGCCTTGTTTCTTGATGACAGCAAGCTAAGATCGATGCTAACTAAGATGTATGACATTGATGAGACATGATGATTATTAATGACATGATACTGCAGTATCTTTAGGAGAAAGTGTGGGGAGTTTTGGTTGTTTATATTTTGTGATTTTGTCCAATCTAGGTAGCTTGATTTCACAGCTTAGTCTTGTTTATATATCTGAAGATGAGTTTCATGTTCACAGGCTTTGATATGGGTGGCTGAAGTGTGTCTATAGGAGAAACTGAATTTGGTATTGTGCAACAATGGAAGAAATAGACTTTTTTTTTTTTTTGGAATTGAATTGCTCTACTATGTTTTACTTAATCAAGTTAGTTGAAAATAGTTTATCCGAAGTTCAATCTGACTCGTTCACTTTCTTGTAATCTGATTGTTGCACTTCTCAGTTTGATCATTAGATTGGTACTATCAGACATGTTGAAATTCTTTAGTAGATAGTTAATTACGTACTGATATAATAGGAGCAGATATATCTTAGTTTTATGCAGTGATTAGGATTCTCTATGACAAGGTTTTGGCCTCTTGTATGTATTGGAGGCAATAACCAACTGATTTTGAATATTGGGTGTCTAACTTTGCTTCTGTTATGTCTTGAATGTTGAGTTTCTGTTTTGGAATTGTCATGGAAACAACTTGAGACTCCATACCAAAATGGTATTTCTGTTGTAGAACATGTATTGAAACACCAAATTTATTGTATTGGTCTGGTGTCCACTTTAAAACTTCTTGTTCTCCTCTCCATAGCCTTGGCCTTTCTTTTGCCTCCTTTATTTTGTTCTCAATCGATGGTTGCTATGGTGCTTTGAATCTTCAGAAACTAAGGGAGAAGGCCAAAAAAGAAAGTAGGAAAGAGAAGACGAGGGAGAAGAAAAAGATAGCAAATGGGAAGTTTGAAAAGGGGATGCAGAGTCATGAGAAAAGGGACAAAGGTGATGAGAGGAGCAAGACATGCCAGAAAAGTGCTCATCACCAAAAGAGAGGAGACGATGAAGTCGCGCACTTGGAGAAGAGCAGTCTAACTGAAGAATTTGAGCAGCCCATCAGTTCTCAGAACCTATATGATTCGTCTGACAACACCAAGAACTGCAACAAGAGGAGAAAACAAAGCTCGCTGCCGGATGGAAGTCATCACGGTGAGATTTTCTTATCTGCCATTTATCCCTTGGATGTTGCCAAGCTTTTTCAGTTTGTTACAGGTACTGATATTTTGTTTCTATCCTTGTTAAAGGAACCATCTCTCGGATCCAGTTGCCCGAGCAAATGCACAGGGATCCAGAAGGACTATTTGGGAAAAATCAGCCCTGTTCTTCTTCCGGAAGTATGGATGAAATTGCACTGGGGAAGTTTGAAATTGCTCCACGAATCAGCCAAGAACAGTCCTGTTCTACCTCTACAAGGATTGCAGTTTCTCAGAAAGTTGAAACTGCTACTACATTCAGTTCTAAGAGTGGTCCTATACAGAGTGAAACACAATTCAGAGAATTTTTGGATAACTGGGTTCCACCTCCAATACCGATCGAGTGCACTGATTTTGATGATCAAGAATTGCTATTTGAGACAAAATACAACCACAGGCGTAAAACTAAAAGAGTAAAAGCCGACAATGAGGCTTCCTGTTGCAGAAGTCCGGCGTTCCAGCGTTATGGCCATATGCCCTTCACCTGCCCGAGATCGATTTATATGTGTTACCGTATACAGTATCATTTTGAGCTATAGATTTAATTGAGAATGGTTTTTGCCTTTAATGCAGAGTTAGGACAATGCCCCATAGGAAGAGAGAGTAAAAGTTTTTATGTTCTTGAAGTTGCATCTCTCATTGCTGAGATGTTTTTGTGTGTTCAGTATGTGAAGTAACAGAAGGGATTAATTCTTACCAAAAAAAAAAAAAGAGGGGATTAATTCATGTTAAAGAGTAACTATGTAACCCAGAAATTCCATTTTTTATCAATGAATATATATTATAATCTTGTAATTTTAGTAACCATATGACCTAAATTATAATTTTTAAAATATAATATGGTAATAAAAAAATTAGAGGGGTTATTTATGATAGAAATAAGTATAATCTTGTAATTTTAAAAATTATATAACTTAAATTATAATTTTTAAAATGGTAAGAAAAAAAACTAGGGGCCTGTATGTAGCGCCACTCCACTCAAGGTGAGTGGAGTAACACAATTCCAATAGTTTGTTGGGACTTTGGGGAGCCATGCCCCCCTCCGGTCACATGCACTAATTCTCAATTAAATTATATTTGAAACAATATTATTTATATTTAATCAAGAAAATAAATAATATATTTATAAAATAATAATACATAGGAGAATAAAATTTATCGATATGTGAACTGATCAGATCTGTAATCACCGTCTTTGATACCAATATCATCCCTATCAGATTATGTTCTTAGTGTCAGAGTTGATGGTGATCTGCGTCCAGGATTTAACGGTCTTTGATCTCCTGACAGGTTGCACTATCTACCAAATTTGCGAAGAACCGACAATGTATCACTCAATACCTATTTGATTTGTGTGTTTCTGATCTTCTTTTGTTATTATTTCAGAGTTGGTTGTTGCCGTTGGTGAAAAATGTTGCCAGGGCATGTGGAGATGCTTGCCGAATGGTACCTCAGATGTTGCTTGCATGAAGCATTGCCAGCGTTGTAATGGCAAAGTAGGCAAATGCGTTAAAGGTGGTGCCACTATTTTCTGCCGTTGTACTGGTTGATGATCTGATTTTGTTTCCGTCCTTTACAGAGGATGATGATGACAAGATGTGTTTCTCATCACACACACCATCACATGAGTGTTCATCACAGAGCATCCGCGTCCAGATTAGGGGAGATTTACATAGTTAAGGGATAACAAAGCCCAAAACTAAACAAATTTTCATCAACACAAGTTATCTAACAGTCTAGGTTTCGGGATTGGGAAGAAAATCGTCTATGATACTTGTCTGAGATTTTTCTTGTGGTACCAACCATGGGATGCCACGTATATATGGCCGTCATCAGTTATGGTAGAAGTCGGTTTGGTTCAAATTGATAATTAGATTTCTATTACTCTCTCCGGTCATAAAAATGAAAAAAAACCTTCGAAAATGGCATAAGGGTATTTGTCATGGGCAAGGCTTTAAAGTATTGGGATTGAGGACTGGACTGGTTTGGCCGATCTCGATCCGGATCAGTGATACCAACTTGTATCGATACAAAATGGATCGTCCAATTTTTATTTATTTTTTAATAATTTATTTTTTTTTGGATTGGCCGAGCCAGTTCTCAAACCAGCAGTACTAGACTGCTCCAGATCGATACTAGTCTAGACCGTTCAATTTATAAATTTAAAAAAAAATAAAAAAATCCTGGACCGGTCAAACTAGTACTAGACCTGTTATACTGACCGGTTCGTACCGGTATCGGTTGGACCAGCCCGATCCAAAGCCTTACGATACAATAGTTGTATTGGGGCTTGGGACCGGGCCAATCCCGGTACGGATTGAACCGGTTCGATCCTTGAAACCATGGTCATATGGCAAATATTATTGAAGCTTATATAGATTAAATTATTATACACATGACAAATCCATTTTTTGTGCGTTAGTATCTGTACAAATCACCCTCCACGCTGATCCCTAAGAGAGATCATTTTTTTTTTTAATGAAAGCAAATTCAAGGATGATCCAAGAACAGGGACATTGATCATTTTAATTTATCCGAACAATTTTAATCGGGTAGGCTCGGGAAAGTTGGCGGGTCGGTTAAAAAATTGCAAGCTCTACCCTAAGAGTAGTCAAGCTATTCACTTTTAAACAATAACCATTAATAGTTATTAGTTTGGATACTAAAAATAATTTATGTTCATAAATGAGTATGCCTGTACTAAGCACGTGCCAAACAACTCGTCATGAATAATGTGAGCATCACCTGCGGGGGACCCATATAGGTCTCCCACAATAGAATATCGCCATGTGGTGATAGATTAAACTGAAGACATGTTCAAACGAGTTTTCTTTTTTGATACAAGTCTCTTTTAGGGTTCATATTTTTCTTTTATATTTAGTATTTTTTTTAAGGTTTTAGGATCTTTAGGGTTTAGTATTTCGTTTTTAGAATTTTAGCATTTTTTTTAAAGATTATAACAATTTTTAAAATTTTATTTATTTTTAAGATTTAACATGTAGGATTTAGGATTAATATTTCTTTCTAGGGTTTTAGGATTTGTATTTCTTTAATCTAATTTTATATATATATTATAATTTAAATGTTTTAAGGATTTTTGTTTTTGGATTTGAGTAAAATTCTTAAGATCCACGTGGAACAATGTGATAGAGCAGACCTCCGCGTGACCTCATCAGGAGAGCGGATCTTATGCGGATGGTTTTGTGATGCGGATGAGTGCAGCATCGTTCTATTGGTCCACGTCACCTAAATTCACGTGAACAAATAAAAAATATTAAATTTTTTTTTTTTCATCATATGTGCAGGTGGCCAATAGGATGCCACCCGCACGGAAAGGCCACTGCGCCTCATCAGGACTCTATTCGTATTCCTTCCCAAAACAGTGGAGGTTGGCCGCGTACCGCTACATTATAAATTCTCGTATTCCTTCCCAAAATAGATCGCGCATCTATTTGAGATTTCCAGAGCTCTCAGTTTTCGCTCTTGAACGTTTGAAACCCTAAAATTATAGTTCTTGTTCTCGCGTTTAGAATCTCGTTTTTCGTTCGTTCTTAGGAAGATTTTACGTTTCTCAGTAGGATCTAGGCTTCTTCGATCGCCTGTTTGAAAGAAGATTAAACCCTAGGTTTAATAGTTATTAATATTGTTTTCTTTTTGTGATCTGAGGATACTTGGAGAGAAAGTTAGTTTGATATCTGCATACTTGTAGAGAGATTGAAGCTATTCGTGGTCTCGTTTCTACCTTGGATTTCGATTTTTCGTTCTTTAGAAGCTTTGGAAAGAAAGAGTAATTACAATGTTATTGTTCTGCTATCAACGATGTCTCGATGTTTTCCTTACCCTCCTCCTGGGTATGAGGAATGGTGTGAGTGGCCAGGCCCTGATCGAATTCATCAAGATCGAATTGCTCAAGGTTTGTTGAGCATTCATGCTATGTTGATTTTTTTGTAGCTATGCTCGACTATTTTGTTCGGTTCCAAAAAACTTGATTGTAATTGTTGATCATCGGATCTCTTTGTATACTATTGAATTGTAATAAGCAGCACATAGTGGAATCCATTGACGATCTCTTAAGTTTCCGGGGTTGTTTGAGTTCTTATGTTCATGTTGTGAAGTTATTCGAAGTTACAGACTGGATGAATTAGTGCTAGTTCTTCTATATGTTTACATGAAAGGGGTTCCTATCCGAAATCTTGAACCTAATTAGGGTTCCATTTGACTGAGTGATTTTTTAGGAGTTATACCTTATCAGATGATAGTGTAATGTACTGTTTGTTGGTCTTATGAAGTGTGGGAGAAGAAAATTTTCTACATTGGTATTTGAACTTGATGTGGAATTCAGGATACTGGGGTTGAAATTTTCTACATTGGTATTTGAACTTTATTTGGAATTCAGGAAACTGGGGTTGAAATTTTCTACATTGGTATTTGAACTTGATTTGGAATTCAGGAAACTGTGGTTGAACTAAAACTTTTGTGAAATCTGTGGATTCCTGTCCCTCTCAACATAATTATATAAGCCATTAACTTGGTACATAAAAATTACAAATTGGGGTATTCAACATGCTTACTTACAAACTAATATGAAGTTGTTTTGTAATGTAGTATCTTACCAAGAAACCCTTTTCAGACATAGACATGAACATGTTTGGAGAGCAACGATATTTTTCTTGTCAATGATTGAATTTCTCAAGTTTAGGGGACTTTGTTGAGATTACTGTAGTGGGTTTAGGGTTTTAGGGTTTAGGGTTTAGGGTAGGCGGATTGGTCTGTGTAGTGAGCTGATGTGAAATCATAGACAGGGTGTAGTGTAAGCTATGGTGAGCATGGAAGAAGAGTCTGCTTGCTTTATAAGAGATAGAGATGGTGGTTTACTTACAGGAGAGAAGATCAAAATCTTGGTTTTGGAAGTCCATTTGGAGTTGGTTTTGATAGAAGTTGAATGCGCATGATCGATATAGCTTCCGTTAGTAGCAGTATAGAACTGGTATTAAGATTTTAGTTGCAGGGGATTTTGAGTAGATCTTTGTTGATTCTTATCCGATTCTTGATGATGACTGGTTGAAAATGTGACATGAATGACACACTTGTTGTCTGATACAAAGATGGTAATGACCCATCTTGATCTAGAGCTTTATGGTTGAGACTGATCTGGTACAATAAATATTAGATTCTTCTAACAACAAACTGCCGATGGTCTTAAAGATTTAATAACTGACAGAGTTGCAAAAATTCTTTTAGTCATTGCTTACTCCCAATGGTGACTGGCCATCCAGGGAGAGAGGATTAATTCTGTGTTTGTCAGTTCATCCAGACAAATACACATCCTGGATGAGCCTTATATGGTTTGACCTTGTGCTAGTGGTGGATTTTTGTGCAGTATCATTAACGATGGTCACCCAGATTTGAAAAATCTTCCTAGATCAGCATTAGATAGGTTGGCCTTGTCCTAAGAGTGTTGTTATTGATGGATATATCTGAACAATGTTGAAGCTCAGCAGGTACTTGATCTAAAATGAAATTGAAGGACTTAATGGATCAAAAAAATTTAAATGGAGTTGAATTTGGTATTGCGAAACAGTGGAAGAAAGACTTTTTTGGAATTGAATTGCTCTCATATGTTTACTTGATCAAGTTAGTTGAGAATAGTTTATCTGAAGTCCATTCTGATTAGTTCACTTGCTTGAAATCTGATTGTTGTACTTCTCAGTTTGATCATTGGATTGGTAGTGTCAGACATGTTGAATTTCTTAAAAATTTAATTCTTTACTAGATAGTTATTATTTTAGCAGAAACATGCAATAGGAACATTCTGGAGTTTAGGTCTTTGTATGAACCATATCTTAGTTTCATGCAGTGATTAGGGTTCTCTATGAAACGGTTTTGGCCTCTTGTATTTCTTGGAAGCAATAATGAACTGATTTTGAATGTTGGGTGTTTAAGTTTGCTTCAGTTATGTCTTGATTGTTGAGTTCTCTTTTGGTTTTGTCATGGAAAAAACTTTAGACTTCATACAAAATGGTATTTCTGTTGTAGATTGTACTTTAAAACTTCTTCTCCTCCTCACCATGGCCTTGGCCTTTCTTTTGCTTCTTTTTGGTCCTTTCCTCCATTATTTTGTTCCCAATTGATGGTTGCTAATATGCTATGGTGCTTTGAAGCTTCAGAAACAAAGGGATAAGGCCAAGAAAGAAAGTAGGAGAGAGAAGAAGAGGGAGAAGAAAAAGATAGCAAATGGGAAGATTGAAAAGAGAATACACAGTCATGAGAAAAGGGACAAAGGTGATGAGAGGAGCAAGACATGCCAGAAAAGTGGCCATCACCAAAAGAGAGAAGACGATGAAGTCCCACACTTGGAGAAGAGCAGTCTAACTGAAGAATTTGAGCAGCCCATCAGTTCTCAGAACCTATACGATTCGTCTGACAACACCAAGAACTGCAACAAGAGGAGAAAACACAGCTCGCCACCGGATGGGAGTCATAATCATGGTGAGATTTTCTTGTTTGCCATTTTTCCATTGGATGCTACTGTGCTTTTTCAGTTTGTTACAGGTACTGATATTTTGTTTCGAAATTGTTATACAGGAACCATCACTCAGGTCCAGTTGCCTAAGCAAACGCACAGGGATCCAGAAGGACTATTTGGGAAAGATCAGCCGTGTTCTTCTTCCGGGAGTATGGATGACATTACACTGGGGAAGTTTGAAATTGCTCCAAGAATCAACCAAAAACAGCCCTGTTCTACCTCTACAAGGATTGCAGTTTCTCAGAAAGTTGAAACTGCTACTACATTCAGTTCTGAGAATGGCCATATACAGATTGAAACACAATTCAGAGATTTTTTGGATAACTGGCTTCCACCTCCAATACAGATCGAGCGCACTGATTTTGATGATCAAGAATGGCTATTTGAGACAAAACAGAACCACAGGCGTATCACTAAAACAGTAAAAGCCGACAGTGAGGCTTCCTGTTGCAGAAGTCCAGCGTTATGGGCACGTGCGCTTCACCTGCCGGAGATCGATTTACATGTGTTACCGTATACAGTGCCATTTTGAGCTATAGATTTAATTGAGAATGGTTTTCACCTTTAATGCAGAATTAGTACATGCCCCACAGGAAGAGAGTAAAAGTTTTTATCATGTTCTTGCAGTTGCATCTCTCCTTGCCGAGATGTTTTTGTGTGTTCAGTATGTGAAGTCACAGAGGGGATTAATTCATGTTAAAGAGTAAATATGTAACCCAGAAATTCCATTTTTTATCAATGAATATATATTATAAGCTTGTAATTTTAGAAATTATATAACCTAAATTATAATTTTTAAAACATAATACGGTAAGAAAAAAAATTAGAGGGGTTATTTATAAAAGAAATAAGTATATTCTTGTAATTTTAGAAACTATATAATCAAAATTATAATTTTTAAATAAGAAAAAAAAAAAACCAGGCGAAACTATGGAGGCCCAGAGTATAATGCAGGGGTACTAAGGCGCGTACTCTCTGGGGAGAGAGGAGCTATTGCAAATGCATTTGTAAATCTTTTCTTCCAATCTCATATTTATTATAAATTTGAACTGTGGAGCGTACACGTATGCACGCCACACATTTAGCTGATTTTGACTTTCAGTAATCATGCGAGGAACAGCTAGATTCGTGACGTGAATACGAGCACGTTATGCTCTCCGAACTGTTGACAATAATCTTGTTTAAATAGCAAGTGCAGTATTCAAATATTATGATTCTCTTTCATTTGTTTCTCAAAGGATTGTGATAATTTGCGATTGAACTCCGAAAGATCCATCTATTGCCGGAAATTTAAACCAGGTCCTAAATGCGGCGGCAGCTCTCTTAGTTGGTGGATCTGTAAGCACCTAGCTGAAGGAGTAGCCTTGGCTCGTGAAACACATCTATCAGGGAAGGCACTCAACACGCTCGAGTCATGGATAGATATCTCCGATGTAAGTGTGCAGTATTAGTTCTGGATTTGTTGCTTTGCTGAGATTTTAGATCAAGAACCTCTTTTAACATTAATTTTTTTTCTTTTTCCCGTTTTGTTTTGTTCTCGTCTGTGATGTACATGATCTACAGAAGGTTAAAGTGGAAACTGCCATTGGGTTTGCTTGTAACTAGCAAGTTACCTTCGCATTGTAACCAAGCCAGAATCCAGGTTGTATGATTGCTTCCTTTCTGTTTTTTCACTCCCTTTATTTGTATGAATTAGATGATGCACTTCACCACTGGAAAGAATCCCACCAGGGTTAACGGGTTGATGAAACACAAACCTGAACCCAATCTGTACAACTTATTTAATTCTATTAATTTAATATAATAAATATATTTAAGTACAATATTATATTTTAAATGTATGAATTATATATATGTAGAATGGATTAAGCGGGTTACATTTCATAGGTTAAAAGACCCATCTTGAATCAAACCAATTTATTTAAAGGTTGTAAACGGGTTAATATGGAACCAATCCATTTGCAAAAAATAAGAAATTAAAAAAAAAATATATATATATATATATATATATTTAAAGACTACTAGCAACTATATGAAATGTGCTACGTGTCCGCAAAAGAGAGATGTAAGTTGTTATACTTGTATTTAAAGACTAATAGCAAGGTTTTGGCTAAAGTGTTATCAAACAGACTTATTAAGAAGTTTGGCTAAAGTGTTATCAAACGGAATTAAGAAGGTAATTGTGTGACTTGTTAGTAATATTTAAAGTGCATTCGTGGGAGGAAGACAAATTTTAGGGGGTGTTGGTTGCCAATGAATGCATCAATTCAGTATTGAGGAATCATGAAAATGCTTTGATTTGTAAGGTAGATATGGAGAAAGTTTACAATCATGTGAGTTGGGATTTTTTGCTTTATATCTTTGAAAGAATGGGTTTTGGTTCCAGATGGATTAATTGGATCAGGTTATGCATTTCTTCCCCTGCTTTTTCAGTGTTCGTTTATAGTTTTGCCGTGGGTTTCTTCAATTCTTCGAACAAGGAGATCCCCTTTTACCCTTTTTGTTTCTTTTGGTGGTGGAGTGCCTCGGTAAGATGCTTAGACGCACGGAGGAGTTGGGTCTTATCAAAGGTGGGAACAAGTTTCTAATTCGGCACATAGTATATCTCACCCCCAGTTTGCCAATGATACATTGGTCTGTTGTCGAGCTAAGCAAACTGTCGACCTTGAGATGTGTGTTCTTGTGCTTTGAAGCTATTTCTAGATTACATACTAATTTAATCAAGTTTGAATTGATTGGTATCGGAGTGATTGATAATCTTAATCAATTAGCGAGTTGGTTGGGATGTTAAGGTGAGCTCTCTTCCTTCTTATTTGGGTTTCCCATTGGGCGCATACAAGGCTATAGGGGTTTAAAACAAGGTGGTGGAGAGATCAGAGAAGAAGTTGGCTTCTTGGAAGACTAGATTCTTATCGAAGGAGGGAAGCTGATTTTGATTAAGAGTTCCTTAGCCAATCTTCCTTCTTATTATATGTCGTTAATAAAGATTCTACTTCATTTGCAAGAAGATTAGAGAAGTTATAAAGGGATTTTCTTTGGAAAGGGAATGAAAACATATTTAAATATCATCTTATCAACTGGTCTCTAAGTTTGTTCTAGAAAGGCAGATAGGGGTTTGGGTATTAGAAGTCTTACCAGATTTAATGTTGTTTTGCTTGCCAAATAGCTTTGGAGGTTTGTATTGAGTAAAGGAATCTATGGAGTGGTATTGAGAAAAGAATCTTATGGACGTTGTTGATTAATAGCAAATCTGATTTGGAGGCCAGGGGTTGCATCCGTAGTGTAAAGGATCGGTCGATCCGGATCCGGATCCGCTGGTCCCGATCCGAATCGGCCGGTCCAACTCTGGATTGGCTAGGGATGAGCCACGATCCTTGGTTGATCCTCAAAAACTTAAATTTGTCTTCACTCGGATCGAGTTCGCGACGGATCGGCCGATCCGTCACGGAATCGGTGAGTCGGACCGGACGATCCAAGTTTGAATCGAACTTGGAACGTCCGTCCGGTCCAAGACTTTAAAAAAATATTCAAAGGTCCAATGTTCTAAAAAAAAAAAGTTGGGGGAGCCAGAATACGATTTGGGGAAGAGAGGGAGAGAGAGAGACATTGAGATTATTCTTCCGGTTTTCCATCTCCGATCAAATTCCGGAACGCGTCAACGAATCAATACGACTCTAATGGTTCTGATGGCTATGGATCGCAGTTCTTCTTCTTCTTTCTTCTTCTTCTTCTTCGTCTTCTTCTTTCTTCTTCTTCTCTTGGTCTGATGCTTCTTCTTCTTCTTTCTTCTACTTCTTCTTTTTCTATTCTGATTCTGAAATGGAAACCCCAAGGGGTTATTTCTTTTTTTCTTTTGATTTGATATGAAGGGCTTAGGGGCTATTTCAATTTTTTTTCTGATTTTTTTATTTTTTTTTAAAATTAATGAGTCAATCTAGGATCGGACGATCCAGAGTTAGATCGCCAATCCAACTCGGTATCGGACCAAGACGATCCCCGATCCAATACCAAGTTTAAACACTATGGTTGTATCACTAGATCAAGTAGAGGGGCTCATGGGACAGGATTTTGGAAAGCAATTTGTAATTCTTTAGAAAGGTTCAAAAAAGGGGTGAGATATAAGGTGGGAGAGTGGGGGGCAGAATTAAATTCTGGAAGGATGTTTGGTGTGGGAATGTTTCCCTTATCCCGAGTTTTCCAGGGATGGTGGCTTAGCTTCTGAAAGGATGTTTGGTGTGGGAATGTTTTCCTTCTACAGAGTTTTCCAAGAGTGACAGCATTAGCTTCTAATACCAATGCTTGGGAAAGATTATTTAATTAAAGAAGATTTGGGTTGGAGATGGGACCTGGATTTTCGAAAGAATGTTTTGAATTGGGAGGAGAAGGAAGTTGTTGGATTATTGGGTGAGATTTATAAAGTTAAGATTAGGGAGGAAAGAGACTCAAGAACTTGGGCATGGTCCGACGAAGGTGAATTTTCGGTTTGTTCCATGTATGATTCTTGAGTATCATGGGTGGAGGTCAATTTGGTGCACTGATCTGCCTTCTAAG
>JAUPMG010045290.1:0-14101 GCA_031762675.1 Pachysandra terminalis | reverse complement strand
CTAAATACAATCATATGAAATGCAATATGCATGTTGTTTGGCATTCGAGCAGTGTATGTCCCACACTAGATCTTAATAATGTATCCAAGAATGTTCCACCAATGTGAATTCATCCCCCAAAACGTGGCAATGTGATAACAGATTATTCTATATGCGCATCATAGTTCTAAGGAACTTCGACCTAGAGGGCACAATCCCCTGACCTTATTTTCGATTATGGGAACATATCCAAGGTTTCACTAATGTGAACTATCCTTAGTGAGCCATACATTACTCGAATACTAACAGAATTATCACTCGGCATCCGTTACGAATATCATATATAACAAGATGAAAAATTGGTATATTGGGGTAGCAAATCCCTCAACACATAAACCAGTCCTTCCGGGACTTCCTCACGATATTTTGATTCCTAGATCATAAAGTCACTCATTAAGAACCATAATACTCCGGAAGTATGAAGATATGGTGGTCAAGTCATCCTTAGACCAGATAGTAGGTCATTATGCTCAATTGGGAATGCAGTACAAGTGAATTAGTGCTCATTAACTAAACAATCAAATTTGTATACATGTGCCGGCGTAAAATATGATATAAAATATGCTCAAAACAAGTTTAGAGTTCAATTAAAGTCCAATCAAAATTTCACCTTTCAATCGGATTTTATAATTCTTCCATACAAAAGCACATATGCAAAATATTCATCAATTGATAATACTAACTTCATAATTGGTTTAACTAGATCAAATATAGTGTGCATGTAAATTTTCAAGTCAATCGGATCACTTCGAGAAATTTCAGTCAACCTATGATCGACCTACACACAACCGGTGCCCGTTGGTTGACCCTGTCGGTTGACCGATGGTAGTCGGCTACTCGGGCAGAACTTAGGTGGTTCACCCTGTGGGCGTCGGTTGACCCGTCGATCAACCGATACCCCATCAGTTGCTCGGGCAGAACCCATCAACCAAAACCCAGAAACTTAGTTGGGTCAGTTGACCATTCGGATGGCCAGCCGGTCGACTGACCACACACAGAACGGATCGGTTGACCTGTCGGCTGACCAACCAGTCGACTGACCGCTCCGAAACCCAGAAAATTTAGTATCCTTAGTTTAAATTTCATAAATTTGACAAAAATAATTTAAAACATACACATTAAACATAATTTTGAACAAAACCCAATACTCATATCATACACCTACTTACTTGAATCCTTATAAAACTTCTATGATGATAAGATCATAAAGCATAAATTTTTATCATATTACTCAAAAAGATGTGATTTTTATTAAGGTTGTAGTATGTCATACTCAAGGATTATGACATAGACTCCCAATTCATATCAAAAATATGTTTTAATCTGAATACTTACATTGCTCTTGAATTGGTGTTGAGATGAACAACTTTGATCGTCTTCTTCTTCGATCTTCTGAATTTCCTCTCCTTACTGCTCCAGAATTCCTTATCTTCCTTTTAAGATTAATGATTCTAACGTCCAAGGCCTAGTGTTTATATGGAAGTTTCAAAGTTTCCTACTTAGTCTAGGAGTTGTTCTTAGTTTAGGATTATGTTTTAATTTTCAGCCTTTAGATTAGATTTGTTTAATCTTAACCCTTAGATTAAAGTGTCCTAGTTCTAAGTTGATTGGTCATTATCTTTTTAATCCTACTTAGATTAAAACTCTTCCCTTTTAATTATGAGCTTCTAGATGAATTTGTTCCTACGAAATCACAGCCACTCATCTTGACTTGTGAGATTATGATTGTGTTTGTTGCACTTAGTCTCCTACAGTACAAGCCACCAATCATAATGAGTCAAAGTCAAACCTGTAGCTTAAATTCTAATTTTTTAAATTAACCCCTATATTTTGATTAATTACAAAATCCCCTATAATAGTTTGGAACATTACATTGGGCCTACTGGCCAAGCCACCGAAGCCTGGTCGGTCGATTGAAAAGGTCAACCGAAGATTTCTTCTAACTGAAATTGGCACATGTGTGCCAATTCCAATGAAACTTTGTGGAAACCTGTGTTATATGCCTATTTGCTGCAATATGATATTAGTCTCCCAATTTAACATGTTTATAATGGTTTATGCACATGAGAAGTACGTTGGTTATGTTTTGTTGTTCTATGTGAACTAATGTTGTGTTTCATGACTATAATAAGATCATGTGAAATATTTCAACATGAGTAACATGTTTATATGATGGATTTGGATGTCTGGGTATGATGTGCATGGAATGGTCCAAGTGTGATCAACCTATGCATTAGATATGCATGAGAGTGATGGAAACATGTATGAATGAGATGTGATGATATTATTATTAATTGTGTGGCAAGGACTATCCCTGTGAGGACTCCTTGGGTGGAAATCCTTAAATTGATTGTTTGATGAGGACTATCTGTCACGACCAGATTCCAAGGTATACCCCTCAAGGGTCGCCTACTAGAATCCGGCGACGCAACTCTCACTCCCTCCACAGAAGGTGGCAAACAAGTGAATAATCAAGAGAGAAATCTAAATAATATGTATATACTAGATATGCCTTACCAGGATCATTACTAACCATTTACAAGCTGAAGCTTCTACCAAAGCCCACCAGCTATCAATCAGAGTAAGTAGCAACCTGAAAATTTATATACCAACGAGGGTAAGCTATAAAGCCGCGAGTAAACCCACAGTAGCCAGGTATTTACTCAGAAACACAAACCGATAATAAATATGGAATACCATATAGGTGGATATGATGATACATAATAGTTCTTGACCTCTGTCATTATGTTCTTAACTATCATAAATTAGCTTATGATTATGATGATAGTACATTAAGTGTATTTACGTAATTCATTTCATAATTTATCAAGAATGATTATCTGTATTTAATAAATTCATATCTCATATTTATATGATTCTGTCTCATCTTATAGTTATCTATTATGAAGTCTTATTCATAAAGTAATTATTACTCCATACCAATACTTTTAACAGTTCTAATCTTTTATCAGATTAGTCCTTATCTTAATCACCATTCATTCTTCTATCTTTGTAATACTATTTACAGTGTTTTCATGAATCTAAACTTATTAACTACATTACACAGTTCTAATAGGAATCTGAGTCCTACGTTAACGCCTACTAGTTACAACCTTAAATATTGCTAACTAACAATTTAGTCAAACATAACACTTCATTCAGCACACTATGCAGTTCTCTCATCCATACTCACTGGGATTCGGTATCATACGTGATAGTCTGCTCACAACTACATACTAATTTGATGCAGTATGCTCCATGCTGACTCTCAAGAGAGTCAAGTCTCAATTTTTCACAATATCAGTACAATCACAACTACATGATAAGCATGCTATTATTACTATTATGATCACTGGATGCTCACGCTTGATCCGAACTACAACACCATGCAACTAACTCTAGGAGTCATGGCCCCTTTTGGGCTAAGGATGCTTCGCCGATTCTGTGTGTACAACACAGTTTTAGGGAGTCACAACCCATGGGGACTCATAACCCACCACTATTTTTTATCGTGGGAACGAATTCCAGGGCTCACCAAGATATCTCCCGTGGCATATCAATTCATAACATCCAACCGTTTATCAATAAATAAATAAATATCTGGGCCTATTGGACATCTTTGGTCCTCACCCTATCTCTGGGCCTATTGGACATCTCTGGTCCTCACCCTATTTCTGGGCCTATTGGACATCTCTGTCCTCACCCTCATTTGCCTCTCGAGGTATCATCCCAACTCACTATGAAGTTGAGTGTTGATCATCCCGACCATAAAGTCAATGCAAGGCTTTAGCATTATGATTCAATTAATTTAACTAATGCAGTACGCAAACAGCATCATTAACTAGGAACCAAATGATGATCATCAACGAAAACTATCCACGCACCCATACACGTGGATAATCCGATTGGATAGCATCATAAGTTTCCTAAATGTCCAACACAGGCACAACCATTTATCTCCATGTCTAACACACTTAGAAGCATTCACGAGTCATCATACATATGCATCACACTCATACTTGTCCACAGACAACATAATACTAATCTTATGTTTATATATAAAATGAAATGAACAGATATAACCAAGTGTTTCAAGGACTTACATCATTAGCCTTTACTCCACAACACTATGTCTTATGCTCATCATTATTCAATACATAGATCATGCATGTGCATAAAAAGTCATGCAAGGGTAATCATGCTCATACATGGTCTCACACTATACTATTCCTCATAGCATAGGGTTAAGTCTATGCGTTAAGTCATCTAATGCTATGTCATTATCAGGGTACTGAAGTGTATAAAGTTCTCCAGTCTAATCAGCAGGTCCAGGTAGGTCTCTACTAACCTCAAACCTCATAACAGGCCTCACTCTAGTCTCAGTGAATCTATATTGTTACCAGGGTTCAAAATCAACCCAAGTCCAACTCAAACATCTACCACTCTCTCAGGTGGTCCTATGAACATAGTGGTGGCATACAAGTTGTAGCCACTCACATCCAACTCTAAACGACTTTCAATGCACATCCTCGGTCTCCTCTCACGAGACACAAGGTCTAATTCTCATATTTGGTCGGATCAACAACTTGGTTGGTAGACTGGTACTTCTCGGTCCCCCAAACACTCACAATCTCATCATTCTTTGGTCGGTCCATTAGTGGAAGTAGTCCACCTTAGTCCCCCAAAGTATCCCTCAAACAAGCCCTGTCGGTAGATCATCGGTGAGTTCGTCGGTGTACCGACGGGGTTTGGTTGGTGGGTCTGGTTGGTGGACCGACCCCCATAAGTCAACAAGAGTTTCAATGGTCGGTGGGTTCGACGGTGGACTGACACCCGCCGACGGAATCATCGGTCAACTCGTTGGTGGACTGACCACCCGCCGACGGTCTCCTCGGTGATTGCGTCGGTGGACAGATGGGATCCACAGACGGACTCTAAACTACATAAGCTGTGCTCCTGTCAGGTGGGTGCCTCGGTTGACTGAGGATCCCCCGAAGAATCTGGTCGGCGGATGCTTCGGCTGACCGAGCATCCACCGACGGGTCTAATCTCCAAAATACCTAGGTCCCTGTCAGCGGATTCCTCGGTGGACGGAGGATCTCCCGACGAGTCTAGTCGGCGGATGCTTCGGCGGACCGAGCATCCATCGACAGTTCTGGTCACAGTATGGTCACTGTCGGCGGATGCGTCGACAAACCGACCATCCACCAACGGACGCGATCTGGGGATTTTCTGGGTTCTCCGAATTTCTCCCAATTCATTCTAGCTTATTCCAACACATTAAAATAGGTTCAAGAACATTCTATAAACATTCCTAAACATAATTTAACATTCAAAATCAATTATATGATTGAATTAACACTTTTATTTGTTTGGGCTAAGATTATAAACCCTAGGTCAGTTTATTATCCTAAATTCTTATTTACCACATTTGAGTTACATAAACTATTATTCGTGCATGATTATAGCTAACAATTAACACATTTAACATTTAGAATAGTTCTATATGAACTGGTATTTGGGTTTTTGCCCAAATACCCAAGAAATTGTGAGAATACTTGTTCGAATCGCCATAGCCGTGTGTTCCTCACGCTCCATCTTCCGTTGACGTGCTCCTCTTCGATTGCCGATGCTCCGAGTTGCTCTCTTGCCTTGCCTAGATGTGACACTACCCTGCTCAAGCTCTAGCTTTCCTTGCCCCTCTCTCTCTCTCTCTCTCTCTCTCTCTCTCTCTCTCTCTCTCTCTCAATCTCAATCAAAATTAGGGTTTATGAGACAAAAGAGAGTATTTATACTCCACACCATAAGTTAAGGCCTTGTTTGGTCTGCACAACCTAGATTTTCACTTAATTGGTGATCTAACGCAATTCTCAAGGTATCACCACCTAATTCTAAGTCTGGGGGTTCACTCGCACCATGTTCTACTCTTCTCTGGGTCAAATTCACTGGTCCAACCTCACTCGCCTGACAAATGACTAAAATACCCTTTCTAGATTTATTAATTTTTCGAGCCGTTACATCCTATCCCCCTTAAAAAGAATTTTGTCCCGAAATTCAATAAGGCGACACTCACAAACGGTACTGGCACTGACACAGGTACTGAAGTCGCATCATGTAGACTCTGCACAGTCCTCCCTGTGATCTCCTCCCAAACTAAGTAGCGCTTCCGACTCTCTTCGGCTTGCTAAAACTCCCAACATAATCATAGCCACTCCGGTCTGCCGGTATCCGTAGCCTGCCAACCTCTCATGGGCCTGCCACGTGACACCTGCCCACGTGAAACCCGTCCGAAATTAGGCTCCTCAATCCCGATAAACCATAAACAGAATCCTCCTCAACTGGTAATGCCAACATCCAGTGAAGTCCCACGTCGAGTCATACAGCACCAAATCTTTATCACTATGCGAACCACTACTATAGCAAGAACAACTGAAATACCACATATCCATAACAATACTCATAAACAAGTCATTCACACCACACAAGGGTTTTCATTAAGTTACTTATCATGTTTTAGCTGAAATTCCTCTTTGGAATCAAACCATCATAAATACATTATAGGTGTCTTTTATATTTTCTTTATAGTTATGCTAACACACCTTCCTTTTCATAAATTCTAGGGTATGGATGTATTTGCAACTACATCGTCCCTTATACTTATGGAGGTACTTGGTCAGTGTTAGGGTTATACATATTTATATACGTTTTAGCAATTAACACCTTGCGCACTTTTGGTGGTTGTATCGCATTGGACCTTCTAACCAAGTATAATCACCAAACATTACATCCTTAATGTTCAATCCTCAGGCCTTTAGGAATAGTGCACTTCTTATCCTTTAGCAACGTTAAGAAAGCAACTCTTAAGGATGCGCGACCAACAAACAACTCTCAATCTCATCCTCACATATCTAACCCCTTACTTATGTTACCCATAAAATCCTATAGGTGTTCTCCTTAATTCTATTACACTTATTCTTTCTATTCTTCATATTACTTTACTCCTAAGATTTATTAAATCCTAGGCTCTGATACCACTTTGTCACGACTCGATTCCAAGGTATACCCCTCAAGGGTCACCTACTAGAATCCGACGATGCCACTCTCACCACTTGTAAAGAACGATTCCTATGTGACTCTTTGGGTGTAAATCCCTAAACTTTATGACGATGATTCCGGTGCAAACTCCTTGGGTGAGAATCCCTAAACTTGATAACGGCTATCCTGTTGCGGACTCCTTAGGTGTGAATCCCTAAACTTGATGGAAACAAATAATTATGGGAATTGAGTCCTATGGGTTGAAAGTTCCATAAAACCACGCTATACACAAGGGATGTGAGTGAGTGTGAAATGCGAAGTAATGTTTACTTGGAAACGACTGATCACCGTGTGCATCCCTTCAGCATTCATTCTTGATTTGTGCATTATGAATCATTCACATCATTGCACTATCATCATTTTTCATATCATCATTCACTTTTATTTCATAAGCATTCATTCATGATTAACATCATTGCATACCTTCATTTATGTATTGTTTTACGTGTTCAGCTTTACTGCCCTAATTCTTGAAGGTAATTGTTCTTATGATTATGTTCCATGAACTGAGATATATGATGTGAATGGTTGTGGTATGAGACATAGAACTTTGGTTGCTTACTAGGCCTCATAAGCTCACAACTATTACGTGATGTTCGCTCAACAGGTTAAGTCGAGACGAAGGATGAATAGTGGAGTAGAAGTTCAATTGATGTTTTGTTTTAGTCTAAAACTAATATAATCAATTAGAAGAACAATTGAATTTGTTTAGTTTCTGGTTTAGTTTGGAACACGTGATGTTTTGACATTTAATTATTAAGGATAATTTGATTTATTATTTTAGCTTCCGCATGTATATTTATTATTGAGATTGGTTTGTGGACCGCATCCAAGGGGTTTGGATTCGAAGGTCACACTTTGTGATCCTTGAGATTATATATCTCAGATCCGGGGTGTGACAAGGACGCACTTATGACTGCGGCCTACATCTTAAATTGTGGCCCTACAAAGTCAGTTCTTAGCACATCATACTTGTTGCGGACAAGCAAAGCACCTGACCTAACACACATGAAGCCATGGGGATCTACAGGTCATGTTCATGTGCCTTCCCATCAAAGAGGGAAGCTAAACAAAAGAGCCATTAAGTGCATCTTTGTGAGGTACTTAGAGCCCTCTAAGGGCTACGTCTTTGTCCGTGAACATACTGATAGGGGTTCTAATACTGATTGAGTCACATGATGTGGATTTCATCGAGGAAGATTTGCCAAGCAAGAAGAGATCAGGGATGAATCTGGAGCTCTTTAAGATGAATGAGCTAGAGTTGTGATCATCAGAGATCACCCCATATCCAAACACCAATGAGAACGTTGGTTCTCAATAGAATCTTATGGATTCTACGGATGTTGTGGACATTGGGAGTAGATTATAGCCCAGTCGAAGTGTTCTAGAGGACACGGATTCTAGCAATCCCACGCGTAAGAATAGTCGTGTACATATTCCTTGTCATCACTTTACGATTAAGGGTGAGTCATTCACGACTCCCACATTCGATAATGATGAGCCTGGTTCATACCAAGAGGCGGTATGTTCACCTGCTTCGTAGAAATGGGTAACTGCAATGCAAGATGAAATGTCTTCCATGGAGAAGAACTGAGTCTGGGAACTTGTTGATCTTTCCACTAAATGCAATACTATTGGAAAAAAGTGGGTTCCAAAGGTCAAGCGCAAGGTAGATGAAAGTGTAGAGAGATATGATGTGTTAATTATATTATTAACCACTTGCAATAGTACGAATACTCGTAGGATAGGGCTTTTTGAGGGTGTCGAACCTCAAGGACTGAATGGAATTAGAATTGATGATCCTTCTAACCCTTTTTATTATAGCCATCTCATAAATTCCTAGGCATTAATTCACTGTCTGAAAACAGATTTGTGTGGCTAGAAACACACACAACATCCCAAAAGAGTATTATGCTAAGAATAAGCATAGCCTATCTTTCGATTTCTCTAGGCATAAGCTATCAAATGCTTAGGTATAAATTACTTTATCATATGGGATAACTATAACCCATCTTCGGTTGGCACAAATTGTCTACCTACACTAGCTAATCTACTTGTAGTACAACCCGTCTTCTTTAGGCATGGCCTATGAAATCCTATCATACTCATCATGTCATTAGGCAATATTGCATAATTAGTATTTCTATAATCATAGGAACACTTTGGGTTCAATCCTAATAAACCTATTGGCCAATCATTCTATTAGGCTTGATTATTAAACAATAAAATCTGATTCAAAGAATCCTTTAATTATGCAATCAACAAATAGTGAATCGAACAACCTAAAAACCATAAATAAAGGATTAAAGTTTACATCAATACTCCACAGGGAGTTTAGCTACGCATAAAAAGAATGAAACTCATCTTTGGTGTGAAGTATGATCCCATCTTCAATGGTAGTTGTTGTTCCCGCAGTTCTTCCTTCTTCTCCAACTTGCTATGAATCCCTAAGAATAATAATTAAATCTATCTCAGGACTAATGCCTCATTCCAAAATGAAATTAGAAGTCCCTATATATAGATAAAGCAATCCCAAAAGGATTGGAACTCTAATCTCGCAAGATCTCTCACAAATCTCGGCTTTATTTTCGGACTGCCCATAATAGCCTCCTTGCGACTCGATTGTGACCCAGAAAACATTGGAATTTGAATGTTGCTATTAGAGTCGAAGTTGTAGATCTGAGGTTTATCTTTTCAGCTGACCAACATCACCTCAATCGAACTTATATTGAAGGAGGTATGTCCAAAATACCGAAATCTTATCTATTTTTCTGGGCTGATCTTTGACTTGGTCTTTTGGGCTTCACTTGGGCTTCCTTCTTGGGCTTCAAGACGTAATTGGATTGGGAATTGAGCTTTGATATTCTCCTCTTTAGGATTTTAAAGCTTGATCCAATTGAGGCTTTAATTGACTTGGTTTAAGCCCATATTCTCTTTATCATCATCAATCCTGCAAAACAAGATAAATGCATTAATTCATTCACATAAATACATCTCTAAGACTAACAAACATGAGTAGTAAGTCTAAAAGTGCAAGTGTTACACACTTATAGCACCCCCAAACCTACACTTTGCTAGTCCTCAAGCAAAGAAAGAATTAAACTAATGCCCCATTTACACTCATCCATCATAATTGCCAGCAAAAAAATTTCAAACCCAGTTGATCATATCAGCAAGTAAGAAATCAGAAGTTAATTGAATGAATTGAATCTAAATTCCTAAGAATTGATTCTTTGACTCCACAATATATCCAAAGCTAAACTTAATCCTATCCTATTTAAATACCCATACTTAAGCAATTTAATACATGCAAGTGAAAGTGAGAATCACAAATCATGAAATACATGCTAAATAGTGCTATCAAACTAAATATACAAAGATTTAATAAGTTCTCAAAATAGACTACTCATGCTCTTATTAAAAAATTTTAATTAATTATTCTTCTCTCTTTGATGCAATACACGTGACATGTGCAATGTCTAACTCTTATTCAGCCGCCTAAGGAACCCTTTAGCAAGCTTTCAATCAATGATCCCGTTCCAGTTGGTTCAAAACATTAGATGACGAGCACCCCAAAGGATCTAATTACGCAATTCCCATAGGCTATCCAGCTAGACTAGTCACTACATGCTTAAAATAATTTATTATCAATTAAAAAAAATATTCTCTTACGCGAACACTCACTGCTTCATGAGGCAAAGTGGCCCGATAACTTTTTATCTTTTCTTCTTGTTTTTTTTTAAGAGGCCTATATATATAAGAGCAAGAGCAATCTACTCATTGAACTAAAAAGAATCAAAGCATATAAAGTTCTCTAAAACAACCTTCGCATGCATCCGTAGGACATGTTTCTAGTGCAAGTGTGGTCATGTAAGCAAGAATAGGGTATTCTCACAAGACAAACCTAAATTCAACTCTAAATACCTATGTGTCCTAGAATCTTTCCCTAATGAATTTAAACATAATCATCAAGTCAAAAAGTAATCCCTAAAGTGATAATCTCAATCAAATTTAAAAAATTTCAAATATGACAAATAGATATAAAATATGACAATATAGCATAATATAGGCATATCATAAAAAATATGGCAATATAGCATAATATAGGCATATCATCTTTCTTTTCCACACCCCCAAACCTAAACCCTACATTGTCCCCAATGTAGCAAATAAAATACCGGAATGTGAAAAGAAAGAACAATATTACCTGATGGATGTTGCAAGGTCGAGGTGGAAGGAAGCCGGATGTCCAAAGAAACCAACCATGTGATATCTTTATCCTTTTTTTATTCCTAAACACACTCAACAAATAAATCAAAATATCTAATATAAAAAGAAAAATAAAACTAACTATATCATCGTTTCGTTGGGATCTATGATTGCATTTAGCATATGCAACAAGCCTTTCAAACCCCTAAGCTTCCCTAGTGGACAAGTGAAGTCTCGTGAGGGTTTACAGGATGTTACCCACAAACATAATGCAAATAAAAACAAGAAAAAGCTGTTAACAAACAAATCTGTGAAATTACGATCGATCGCAAAAAATTGCGATCGATCACAAATGGCAGAACAGTTGTAATAGGCTATAAAAAAGAAAAAAAACTAACCTACACAAAATAAAAATAACCTAATCTAATCAAAACAAAATAAAAATAAAATCCTAGGAAAATGAACTAAACAAAAATAAAATAAAGAAAAAAAAACTATCCTATACTAATTATGTATACCTGTCAGAAGGATCATCAAAAAGTGGTTATCTCCCATAATATGTGTCATGTGACTGGACATATGGGTTTTGAATTGGTGTGCCCTCAAGACTAGCAATATGTGAAAATTTTGCACCTAAAGACCCAACAAAACCTGGCTTCGAATGGTATACTTATGAAGAGAACTTCATATGTGGATCTAGCGGGAAGAGGATGTAATATGATGACTGTGGTGGCAGTGGTGGTGGTGATACTTCAGAATTTGTTGGCGGTGTATACAGTAGTGCCATTGATGAGCTCCAATCAATGGTCGCATAAATATCCTCATCCTTCAATGACTCTTGTGCCTCCACTTCATGTGAGCATTCCTCTGAAAAATCTACATTTTGTTCTTCACTCTCCACTTGGTCATCCGTATCCATGCTAAAGGTTTCATCATTGTATAAGTAGTCTTGAGTTGAAACAATATTGTAGGGTTCTTGTTCTTCTTGTTGAGGCTTCATTTCCCATGAAAATTCCTCACAATTAAAATTATTCTCACAAACTTGATTGTTCGAATAATCCAAACTGTGAGAAGCACCCACTACATCCTCCACTGGTGTAGCCAATTTTCTCAAGATTTCATCCACTTTCCTTTGGTCCGCTTCCCTTCGGTCTTCCTCCTCTTCCCTTTGTCTTTTTTCAATCTTAGCGAGGAGCGCATCAATGGCTGAATCTGTCACTTCAGATATGGTGTTAGAACATGGCCTTTCAAAGTCTGAATTGTCCTCCCAACCTTGGTTGTTTCCTAGTACTACTCTCGCCCAAGCACGCTTAACTTCAGAGTTCTGATGGGATCCAGTGCATTAGTGCTGGTATGATCACACCCTGTGAGGCTTGTGTGCCTCTATTCCCAAATACGCACGCGCCCACTCCCTTGCTGCACATTCGAACCGCGACCCGCCCGGTTGGTTGGGCCCCTGGTTTTCAGCATGTTCGCCTGACAATAATGCAATACGCGGTCGACATGTGCCCGGATCACTGCTGGGCGGGCCTGCCGACACCAGAACCGGCCCGATCCATGCCTTGACTCTACCCCGCACGGGCCCATCCCCGTTTCACCATCCGCCGCCAGTCCGCCCCACAAACCGCGTGACAGCCGCTTGCGCGATGAAAAAAATAACAACACATAAAGGGGTGCATCACGAGGACTTCCCAGGAGGTCACCCATCCTAGTACTACTCTCGCCCAAGCACGCTTAACTTCAGATACCATTTGTAATCATACTCAACCATGCCTTCTAACATCAAGTAGGCTTCATCGATAGAGTGTTGGTAGAAAGAGGTGATACCATCTCCTCTTACAATCCAACATCTTACTTCAGCACATAATCCACCTAAAAAGACATCCAACTGATTCTCCAAGGATAAGCCGTGATTGGGAAATCTGATGAGTAAGTCCTTGTATCACCACCAAGCATTATATAATGGTTCCACATTTTGTTGAGCAAAAGTTCGGACGAAAAATCCATCCGACATTATTTTTTGTTTAAAACAAAATCAGAATGTTAGTAATAAAATTAGTCCTAAAAAGATTAAATGAAAACAAAAACCTGGCTGTGGTGGCTGCTGGAAAACATTTAAGCAATTCTGGGCAAATCTGCAACACAGTCGATCGATCGCACCACTTTCCGCTCGATCGCAAGATCCTACGATCGATCTTCTATGTCGATAGCACCAAAAAACAACCACCAAAACAGCCGTAAAAAGAAATAAAAAAAAATTCGAAACTAAATTCTAACAATTCTAATAGACTTATTCTAACAAAATTAACAATATAAACCAAAAATTAGTCCCCAGCAACGGCGCCAAAAATTGATGTGTTAATTATATTATTAACCACTCACAATAGTACGAATCCTCGTAGGATATGGCCATTTTGAGGGTGTCGAACCTCAAGGACTGAATGGGTTTAGTTTGTTAAATTTACCAGATTAAATTTAAATAAAATTAATTAGAAAAAGAAAGGAAATTTTTATTATCTATTCTAAAAATCAAAGTAAACTAAATTAAAATCTAAATAATCAATTTAAACTAAATTAAAAGGAATTAATCAATTAAGAAAAACAACAAAGTATTGATGATCCCTCTAACCCTTTTTCATTATGGTAATCTCATAAATTCCTAGGCATTAATTCACTGTCTAAAAACAGATTTGTGTGGCTACAAGCACACACAACATCCCAAAAGAGTATTATGCTAAGAATAAGCATAGCCTATCTT
>JAUPMG010045279.1:0-14102 GCA_031762675.1 Pachysandra terminalis | reverse complement strand
TAGATTTACTTTTGCTTTCAGATGCTTAGTAAACAATGTAATAGATTTTATTTAGTTTTTTATTATTAACTTTGGTTTTGATCCTACATGGACAATTGGGTTGTAATAACTTAGATATGGATTAAGTGGTTTATTTATTTAAGACTTCCGCAGGTTTATTATTTAAACTCTGATTAACCATGATAGTAGTTGTGTGTTATGAATGGCTATCCGCACCACACGTTGGATCCGAAGGTTATTCCCTTGTGAATCTTCGAGATCCTATATCTCAGATTTTGAACGTGACATTCTAAGAGCGAGCAGTAGCTTACACTTGACGTTTATGCAAATTCTTCCCCATTCCTCTAATGTTCCAGGTAATTATTTTCATGATTTGTAATGAGAAGGTTCTTTGGTTTGCCAGAAGCGCATAAAATTGCCTTCTTGATTCTTTCCCGGTACGTTAGGCATTGCCTTCTTGATTCTTTCCCGGTACGTTTGCCCATTTCTGTCATTGCTTATTGACCCTTCAGCAGCCTTCTTCCTCCTGAAAATCACTTTTTCAAAGCTTTGATTGGGGCAAAATAGAGATCGTATGCTGCTGTTGAACTCTGTTAGAGAGAAAAATTTGCGGGCTCGACCAATGGAATCGAGGATTGTTCTGCAGAGAAGGAATAGTCGGCCATGGTTGTGTGTCAACCATTGGATTACCTTTTCATGGAATAGACAGAGAGCTGAGCGATCCATCACTGCTCACTGCACTTGACCGATGGCTTGCTATGTCTGAATTGTTCAAAGGAGCATTTTTGTTTCTGCTGCATGTTTTCCTTGAACGGTGATGTCTAATTCAGACACATCAGAGTTAGTAAGCTGAATATCAGGATCAATGGATAGGATATTATAGATGACATATTCATCCAATGCGAAACAATCTTCTTCATCAGAGGTCTTCGTTTCAATGATTGTATTTAAACCACTTCGGAAGCTTCTTGCAATGGTGGGTCAACAACACTAAGGTCAATCTCAGTATTCAGTCCACGATCCTTGAAGGGTGCAACAGATGTTACACAATCATATTTTGGAGGAATCTTAGATCTGTCCAATTTCCCATCAGATGAAGATAGATTCTTAATGAATTTATCAATAATATCAGTAGAATATCTGGGGGCATGTGGCCTAACATTGACTCGATTTGTAGCGAACTGAGTCTGAACCTCCACCAAAGAAGTATGTTTCTCATATACAATGGTGGGTGGCTTGTGGCCAATCAATTTAGCACGAAACTTGTCTCTGTTATTAGGAGCCAAGGACAGTCATTGAAGGTTGTCAATGTAATGTTTGTGAGACTGCCAATTGCTGCAAGGATAAAACCTTGTGTACTGGATCGGGTTGTAATTGGGTTGAGGTTTAAATGGGTTGGGTTGGGTTCTACTCGTTTATCAAAGGATCAGGAAAACTTCAACCCGAACCCAACTTGCCCATAAACGGGTCGAATCCTCCAACCTGTCTAAATTTTAATTAATTAATTATTTATTTTAATTTTAAATTAATAAAATCATAAATTATCCTATTTAACGTTATATTTTTATAAATATTGTAAAAAATAATAATAAACGAATCAGCACAAGTTTGACAGGTTGAACTAGGTTCGACCCGTTTACCAACGGATCGATGAAACCTAGACCCAAATTCAACCCACTTAATAAATGGGTTTGACCCTAACCCATTTCATTGGGTCGGGAGTTGGGTCGTAAATTGCCAGCTCTAACTGTCAAGGACAAAATATGGGTTCGAATTGAACGAAGTTCCGTATTGTAAAACCATTCAGTGTACCTAGTTCCAATGTCAATACCATTCTAGTTATTTACCACAAACAAAGAAAAGAAAAATACCATTCTAGTGACTAACCAAAAGTCAGTGACATGATTGTAAATTTAGAGAAAAACAATGTCTAATAAGGAAAAAACAAAACGCAAAGGAAAAATTGGACTAATTAAAATCTAATAGAAAATATTAATAAAACAAGGTTAGTAAGTTATTAATGATAGAATATTCAATAATACCACAAGTAACGGACTTTGATCCCTCTTCTCTCTCTCTCATGGATGGTCGCCGATATTTTTACAGAAAGAAAAAAGAAAAGAAACTGAGCGAGAGAGAGAGAATCGGCCCTTTGATTCCATTGCACATATCTCAAGCAGAAACTGCAATTCATACTTCCGATCACATATATAATAACCTGCTACAACGGCTACTTTTCAGAGATTGATTTTGGAGAGAGAGATATATAGATAGACATTCATGGGTTATACTAAAGATAAGTGAGTTGAAATTTCGCTTTACTCTATCTGGGGTCCTTTTATTTTTGGTTTTGGTTAATGTGTTTCTTTGCAAATCAAGTATTTGTGATTATTGTTTCTGGGTGGTAGTGGAAATGTAGAATCCGATGTTGGGTTTTTGGATTGAAATGCTTGTTCTATGAAATGGGGTTTGCTTGTTTTTGTCTGTTACCTTGCAGGTTTGTTAGATTTTTGGATAATTTTTGAGAAATAAGGTGAGTCTTAGGTTGTGGATTTTTCTTGCAATTGTTTGTGTTTTTATTTATGAGCTCTGTTTTTTAATGGAGAAATTGTATATGTTCTTCTGATGCAATGCTTTAGTAGGGATCAAGTTCCTCGTCCCTCTCATTTGGAAATTGTTTTCCTTATTCTATTTAATTTTTCTTTTATTCATTTTATAGATCCAAATGATATATCTGTTCTTATATCCTGCATTTTATGTTTGACTGTTTACTGGCCCTGTTCTAGAATCTTCCGAGATATCAGATCTGCTACTTATCTACTCTTTTACTATTTTTTGTGGCTGGATTGAACAGTATAGTCTTTTGTTCTTATCCTAGTGAACAAGGTGCAGATCATGTGATGTGTATTTTTATTATTTTGTTTATTTTTCCTAATTCTGATTTGATTCTTTTTCAGCCCATGTAAGTTCTACCAATTCTTACAATAAATGCGACATGTAATCTAGTCTTAAGCCTAAGATAACCTAATTTCTTGAGATTTTTCCAATGTGTTTCTTTCTGCTACTATCCTTTCATCAATTCTTGGCATTGACTCCAATTTTTTGATTTAGATTGTTATTATTTTTTTTCTTTGTTGAAATGGTTTTAGTGAGCTGTGGGAATTGCAAGGGAAGGATTATAATCTCCTAAAAGATTCTCATCTTGGTAAGTCATTTGCTATGGTTCTTGTACTTTTACGACAAGGCATTTCGAAGAAAGCATCTTACTTATGTGTAGGTGGACCCTTTTGTTTGGAGCAGACATGTCTCATTGCCTATGGGATGAAGTAAACCAAAATGAAGATCTGTCTTTCATTTTTGACGAAACAACTCCAATTAAGGCTTGTGGTGATTTGGCTTACCATGTTTCTGATAGTGGTAGTGCGTCTTTCCTCTTTCACCACATATTTTCTAGCTTTAATTGTGAGCAGAATTTTTTCTGAAAGCATGAATTTCAGAGAGCATGGATGAGGAACCCGAACAATATGGAGTGTCTTCTTGGCAAGTAAAGCGGCGGCGGATGCTACAGTTTAACAATCGTGTTACAGATTCCTCCCTTTGCAGTGACATTGAATCTTCATTTGTAAAATCGAAGGTCAGTAGTTATCAAACCTTTTCATGTGGAAATTGTCTCATCTGACTGCATGATGTATGCAATCTATATTGCTTTTATTTCAATGACACTACCAAAACCAATTTTTATCATTCGCATAGTCTAGTTCGTATTCATCCGCAACTAATATATGGTATATGTTGTTGCATTTATGTTGTAATTATTGGTTGCAATGCAATTTTCCAACTAATTTGCTCGAGGGCTTAAGCTCCTTGCATGTTTTTTCTACCTTCGTAATTGTTTTGTTATTCACAAATGCAAACCCAGATCCATATACGTATTTTTAGTGGCCAATATGTGCAATGAAAACTGATATTTGTTTATTACTTGTCATATGTCTATTGAATGATTTTAATGTTACAAGTATCTCCTTACAATTTCCATGCTGAATTACCTGATAGCATTTTACATTCAGGATATGGAGGACTTGGTTGAAGAAGCTTTACGTGAAACATCACAGTGGGTAACAGGATTTTCAGGTTTGCCTCTTCTGATATCTTCCTTTCTCCAGCGAGTTTTAATTAAAATATTTAGTTGGGTGTTCTAATTATGTAATCTATGTCAGAAGATAGGCCTGCTTCTGGTAATGAATGCATGGATCAGTCATCTGAGGGTTGGCTTGTGAATTGTTTTAATGATGCTGAGATGCATTTTAGCCCTGATGATATGTATGCTTCTTTAACCCCAGTGTTTCAGTTTACTCAATCTTCAACATTAACCTGATTTTTGTGATTTTTGGGGTACAGGAATTTGTTGGGGGTCTCTGATGATCAATTTGATGTTTCAGGTTCACAAAGATATATTTTCATTTAATTTTGCACGGTTGATTGTTTTTCTTTTCCTTGTATTTGCACCATATATAAATTATTAATCGAAGATTACTTTTTCTCTCTAGATTTTTGTACCATCCCGCCTGAAACTGAAGCTGATATGGTGCAAGTGTGTGCCACCCCAACTCCCCAACGTGTTTTTAAAGGTATTTAACTGTTTTCAATCTCTATTTTGCATTTTAGTACTGATTGACTTCCAACCAACCATTTTAAAATTTTCTATTCTTCATACATAGGAAAAAAGTCCTGTATACAGACTCCCACCAAGCTGACTTCATCTATTGCCTATCCCTTTGTGTTCATCAAACCTTGTGGTATCGATGGAGATGTAACTCTAAAGGACATAAACCAGTGGATTCGCACCCCACCGCCATCAAAAGCGAAGCATGATGAAAATGACTCTTCTGCTTCTTATCCAACTTCTGCATTTTCTGGGAAGCCTGTGGTTGTTAAAACAAAAATTCGCACTGAAGGAGGAAAAGGAAGCATCACAATCATGAGAACCAAGGGCTGAGTGGATAAGTTATCTTCTCAATTTCCCTCCCAATGTATATCCATTCTAGGCTATTTAGTATAGAAATCGATGAGACATTTTTTGTACAAGTTCCTTTTGGAATTCGTAGAACACATTGAAGTGTTTTTCTGACTGGGTTTATGTATAAGCAAATGTTAAGATCCTATATGTTAAGTGTTTAACCAAATGAGTTTCCATCATTCATAGGGTTTTTAGAACAAAGGTTAAGCACGTAACAAAGCATCTATGGTACTTTATTCATATTGACTGGTTGAATTCAAGACACTACCATATTCTGAATCTTAATGTATTTAAGATCCTCCTACTTGCTTTTGTCTTTGAAATTGTTCTTTAAACATTTCTTTACTGTGAAAACTACAAATTATCTTCTTATTATAGTATATCTGGTAATAGGATGCTTGAATACTTTTCTTTAATCTACTTGTGTATAAGCATTTATGGTACTTTATTCATAGTGACTTGAATTCAAGACTACCATATTGTGAATCTTAATGTTTTTGAGATCTTCCTACTTGCTTTCGTCTTTGAAGTTGTTCTTTAAACATTTCTTTATTGTGAGAACTACAAATTATCTTCTTATTATAGTATACCTAGTAATAGATTGCTTGAATGCTTTTCTTTAATTTACTTGTGTGTAAGGTCGATTCGACTCCTTCATGGTCTGAATAGTTGCATTGCAAAACAAGGTGTAGAGAAACAAGGCGCGGAGCTTGTTTCTACAGTGAAGAAGCTTTACTTTGCACCGCCAACTAGGTCTAGTGTGCATCGTAAGATGAAAGCATGGTCATGTGTGAGAATTACTGTAGAAAACAACAGATGTGACAGTATCATAAATTATACTGGTTTCCTGGAACTGAATTTCCGATACATTGATGTTTCTCCTACCTTTAAATTTGCTTGTATAATTTGCACAAGAAATGTTGTGATATCAATTCAAGCTACAACTAAAATCTATATCTTTGATTTTAGTGATTATGTATGATTCTGATGATATGATCTCAAATATTTTACCTGCATACTGGTAGAATATTTACAAGCATATTATTGTGCACCATCTTATATATGTGTGTACATACAACATTCGATCAATCAGTAATGTCTTTTTAATGTTTGTTTTGTTGATAAAGTGAATCACATTCTTCTGTTTTACAGACAATTCCTTATTTGAATGACCAAAATTTCAGTGTGAATTGATAATGGATCTATATATATATATATATATATATTTTGTAGAGATCTACTTTCTCCATTCTATTTCAGATATTACTTTTGTAAGTAACTTGAATAATGTGACATAGATTAAAATCTTGGGAGTTTATATATATTCATACATTCTATTATTTTGGATAAAGATGGACATCTGAATAAGTAGAAAAAACAACAGGTATCCATCAGTAATTTTTCAGGACTAGGTGCGATTGGCTTAAGTCATGAGGAAAAAATTGTGTTTCTCAAACATAAATTTGTTTAATGAGCTGGACAGTTTGATTATTGTAGGGCGAATAGTCGGAATTGGACTTGCTTGGGCTAAACAAGTGAAACTCTGATTATTTTTGCTGGATGAATTCAAGGTTAGTGTTTGGACTAATTTAGAAATATTTGTACTCAAGGTTGTAGACGACCCGAATCATGTATTTCGATACACACGAACCTGGATATGCAGCGAAAGATCTCTATCGAACTGAGAAACGTCTTACGTCGGAATATGTGATTACTACAATCACATACAATAAACATACACTCAATCAACCAGGTCTCTGTATGAGAATCTCAATAGCAAAACCAGATCTCTAGAGGAAAAAGAGATGAAGATGAGAGATTCTCTCAATTGGAATCTCACCAAAATGTGAACTGCCTTTTTAGGTAGTGAGGAGTCTTCTAAATATAGACGATTCAACTTAACTCCACTTAGGACTCAATCTCTTAATTCTATATATTTGGAGGGAGTTATCCAGAATCTCCTAATTCTATTAGGAAAGAGTTATCCACATCCACACTTTTAAACAAGCATGGAAGTCCCATTAAATGGGGACCTGGATTGGCCCAAATGGGTCGAGTCAACCGGTCGACCCATCACTTAAATCCAACATCTCTCACTCGTCCATAGTGGGCATTAAGTGTGCATGTCTCTCATGTACATCTTATCTTCCTTTTATGAATGCTAATCATACAGGTCGTTAAGCGTGCGACCGACGAGCATAAAGTAACAGACGAACGACTATATCAATTTCCATAAAATTGACATGAAAATACACTCAAAAGTCTCGCCTATGCCTGTAGGCTCATTTGGCCACATCGGATTGAGTATTTCTAATTACTCATGAGTAGAAACTCAAATTTTTATACTCAAACACTAGATTCATGTTAATGTGCTCATTTAAAATAATTCATATAGTCTACATATATATCGGATACATATAAGTAAAAGATGTGAAACATCAAATGATAATTTTTAAACATGACCACATGGCTCTATGAATCGTATCTCTCTAATTGTGATGCCAAATAGTCTTTCCTAAGCCCCATGCTATTTAGCTTCGACCTAACTGCTTTCCTAGACAAACCTCCATTAGACCACATGATGCATTACAATAGGAAGGTAAATTAGAATAGCAATCATTAGATCTAACTTCACAACATGATCAAAGGTAATAAGGCTATTATTTGATCCAATGTAGGATCATTGATTTCACACAGCAAGAAAATAGGGATCCATTCATTTGCTCTCAAAAGAAACATCGCTAATAGCACATGTGGCATGCAACACATGCTACGGTGGAGCTTTGGGCCTAGACAAGAGTATGTCAATCTCCAATACCATACAGATCTTAGTCTAGTTGCAATCTATGTGCCTAACTTGAGCTTCTTAATCCAACTCACAACTCTCAAGCACCTTGATTAAGGTCTCACATCCGGATTTTTCAAGTTGTATATGATTTCCTAAGGAATCTCATCTCGACTCTCCTAGGGCGACATATAGCTCATAGAGTCCTCTAAATGCCCTTGATGGAATAAGTCATTTAATGTCTCATCCTGCTGGCAATGCATGTGCCAGGGCTAGTTGATGTGTGAGAAGCCGACCACTAACCTGGTGACATATCATATCCATATCCTCATAATATGGAGGTAATGAGTGTGTTAAGTGTGCATGTAATACACAATTTCATGCCTCGTGAAAATATAAACTCTATTAAATTAATATGAGATATCTACATAGCAAGTGTAAATAAAACTATACCACATAATACAAATCACAAGCTACACAATCCTGTCTTTGTAACATGAACCTTAAAAGCTTGTCTAGCTATAGGTTTAATTATGGGATCAACTATCGTTTGCTGAGTAGGGACATGTGTAAGAGACATCCCAATGTGCAACTTTATCTAATGTAATGATAACGAATGTCGATTTACTTCGTCCTGCCATGGTATTTGGGGTCCTTGGCATAGGCCAATGCTACCATGCTATCACTATAGATGGTGATCGGCCCTATGCTAGCTCTAAAGACTCCAAGATCCTGTAAGAATTGCCTCAACCATATGACCTCATGGACGGCTGCACAACAAGCTATGTACTCTGACTCTATAGTGGACAATGCGACGTAGACTTGCTTCTTGCTACTCCAAGAGTTGGCCTCGCCACCTAGCAAGAATATGCATCTCAATGTCAACTTTCGGCCGTCTAGATCACCTGCTCAGTTCGCATCACAGTAGCCTCGTAGCTACAAATCTGCTCCCTGGAAACAAAGCATGTGATTTGCTGTCCCACGTAGGTATCTAAGAATACGTTTCACTACCTTCAAATGAATTTTTCCTGGGTTACTCTGGTAATGGCTGACTAAGCCAACCACGAAACTAATATCAGGTCGAGTATACATCATAACGTACATTAGACTACCTATAGCACTAGCATAGGGAACACAAGCCATCTGTTCCTTCTCTTCCTCTATCTCTGGACAAAGACCAAGATGCAATGAAGCACCCTTCTCGACAGGAATGTCAATAGGTTTGGCATCGTGCATTCTGAAGTACTCAAATACATTTCTTATGTAAATCTCCTAGGACAAACAAAGAAGCCTCTTAGCGAGATTTCTTTGAATCTTAATACCTAGCATGTAATCTGCCTCACCCATATCCTTCATCACAAAACTGAAGGAATTAGTGGCAACAATCATCTCCTTGTCATTCCCTACTATCAATATGTCATTAACATACAATGGCAACCTAAGAAAGCTCCTACCATGATGTCTAAACTACACGCAGTGGTATTCCTTGATCATCGTGACGCCAAACTTTATAATGGCTCAACAGAATAGAAGATACCACTTCCTGAATGATTGTTTCAGACCGTATGAGGAGCGCTTGAGTCTGTATACTCTGCGTTCTTTCCCCTAGGCCACAAAACCCTCTGGTTAATCCATATAGATCTCCACATCCAGTTCTCCATTGAGAAATGCAATTTTGACATCCATCTAGTAGAGTTCCAAATCAATGTGTGCGACAAACGTTAGAATGAGGTGAATGGGGGGAATAATACTACTGGTGAGAATAACTCCTCGTAGTCTCATTTCGCCACGATACGGACCTTGTATATCTACACTTCAATCTGCCTTGCGCTTGACCTTTAGACGCCACTTGCTTCTAATGGTCGTGTATCTAGGGTGAAGATCAACAAGTTCCCAGACTTGGATCTTCTCCATGGAAGTCATTTCGTCTTGCATTGTAGTTATCTACTCCTACGAAGTAGGTGATGATAACGCCTCCTGGTATGAACCAAGCTCATCATCATTGAGCATGGCAATCATAAATGACGACGAGGAATATGTCAATGGCTACTCCTACGCATGGGATTGCTGAAATCCGTATCCTTTGGGACATTCTCACTGAGCTATCATCCACTCCCGCAGATCTCAACTCTAGCTCATTCATCTCGAAGAGCTCCAGATTCATCCCTAATCTCTTCCTTTTTGGGAAATCATCATCGATGAAATCAACATCATATGACTCAATCGGGGTTAGACCCCCCATCAGCTTGTTCACGGGGAAAGACCTAAGCCTTAGTGTGCTCTGAGTATCTCACAAAGATGCACTTAACGGCTCTCTTGTCTAGCTTCTCTTTGGTCTACCTATTGAACCCCATGGCCTCATGTGGGTTAGGTTAGGCACTTTGCCTGTCCACAACTGGTATGGTGTGCTAGAAATTGACTTCGTAAGGACACAGTTTAAGATGTACACTGCAATCATCAATGCGTCTCACAAAAAATTAATGGGTTGGGACGCATGCACCATCATCGACCTCACCAAACAAAGTATGGTTCCTCTCTACGATACCATTCTAATGAGGTGTGCCTGGGATCGTTAATTGCCTATAGATTCCCTTTTCTTCCTATAACTCTAGAAACATATCAGATAAATATTCGCTTCCTCTATCAGTTCGGAGACACTCCATGTGTCGATCCCACTGGTTCTCGACTTTCGCCACAAAGCGTTTAAAGAAATTTAATGCTTTTGACTTGTGGAAAATCAAGTACAGATAACCGTATCACGAGTAATCATTGATGAATGTGATGAAATAGGACTCTTTGTGGTGGGTCCTATGATTGATTGGTCCACATATGTCAGAATAGACTAACTCTAAATGAACGTTTTCTCTCACTACCTTGTCAAATGGTTTCTTACCGACCAAAAAACTGCTCACAAAGAGGTAACTGAACCTTGGCAAGAGATCCAAGAGAAAATTCCTTAGCCAATCGGTTCTTCATCCCTATGTGGCCTAGTCTAGCATGCATCTCAATGAATCAAAAATAATAACATCATCATCATGAGAGGTCAAATTAGAAACCAAATTTGCACCACTTGAATTGCCAATATCAAGTTTAAACAGACTATCAGAAAAAAAATCCCCTACCACATAAAACTAACTCTAAAAAATGGAGACAGTGTGTAGTGACCCGGACCCAACTGGGATAATTAAAGATTAAATCTTAAATTAATCTATTAATTATAAATTGGAATTTATGAAAGCCACCTAGTATGATTGGACTAATTGATAATTATGTAAAACTATAGGACAAGTACTTAATTAATTAAGGATTTATTAAATGGGCTGGACTACTACCAATATGGACTAGACCCTGGTAAAAGTCGAATTGGGCCTAAAACCCAACTAAACGTCCAACAAGACTTAAGCAGGTATTAAACTTATTAATAAGTTTAATTAAGGAAATAAATTACTTAAACTACAATACAGATGATTCTCTATTATTTGAATTTCAAACTAAATTAATTTAATTTGATTTCAAATAATTAACTAATAGAGTTCAAGATGAGTAGGGAGACCTAGAAGTTAGGAGAAGGAGAAAGAATTGCCCCTCTAGGCTTGGACGTCCAAACGAACCAAGGAGGAAGCAGGTTTTGGGTTAGAAGCTTGCAGAAAAATATAGAATGAGGAGACCAAGAGGAAAGAAGGAAAACGAAGAAAGAGAGATGAAGAAGATAGTAAAATACCGGAGAAGAAAGAATGCTAGAAAAGTGAGAAAGACAGACAAGAAAGAATACGTAAACGAGGTAGGGATTCCTACGTTTTGACGGTAACATCCTTTATGCCTATTTTCGATGCTATACATATAGGAAGGTTGTATGATCTGTATGTTCAGCATGATTGGTTAAAAATATGGAGAAAATATTAGGAATGATGTTATGATGATTGCTTCATATTATCCATGAGTGTTGCTGTGTTTACTGTGTTTTTGTGTATTCTTAAGATCCATATTTATATTTTTAGATGTATGGTTGATTATCTGTTAAGTGCCTATTTAGATCTATAGAATTAAACTAGTTTTATATGTTTGTTGTTTGGGATTTATGTGTAGGCTTTAGAGATTGATTTGTGGTGATTAACATGCTATAAATCACTAGGTATGAGTAGAGGCTCGAAGCCCTAGAAGAAACCCAGAAAATTGCTAGATTTCGACGTTCGATAGCAGTCTCGGCAGCTACCGAGCAGCAACCGAAATCAGCCAAAATGGCATGCTACCGAGCTTCAGTAGCAGTACTACCGAGCCTCTTGTAGGACATTCGGCAGCTACTGAGTAACTACCGAAATCACCAAAAACGATGTGCTCTGTGGACGAGCTACCGAACCTCGGCAGCTGAGCTACCAAGACCCTCGGTAGGACACTCGGCTGCTACCGAGGTCCAATGAACCTCAAAATTTATGAGAGTGATCCTCATTGAGTTGTGCACATGCCTGTATGGATGGTTTGGGTGCAAAATGTATAGATTTGGACGAATCCTAAAAGTGTAGGAGAAGGTCCAAAACTTGGGATTATCAGACTGATTGGAAGGGTATATGAGGTGTTATCAACTCAAGGGCTTTGGATAAGGTCTTAGGACCTCAATACAAGACTAGTATGGCTAGAATTGGTCATGTAGGATTAGATTGGGTGATTAGTGCTTTTAGCATCCAATATTGACCTAGGTTTGACCTGGGTAGACTTCTGTATAACTTATGTTTGAAATTGATGATCTTGACTTGAATGACTGATTGAGGGTACCGAGAGTATCCGTGAGTGTGATTGTGATTGTGAATGAATGACTTGATTATGATGTGAATTGGTGAGCTTCCACCGTAGGTGAAAGTCCCTAAAGGCAAGGCATGGAAGGGTGATTCCACCGTGGGTGAAAGTCTTTAAAAGAAAGGTCTCATAAGGGTGATTACACCGTGGGTGAAAGTCCCTAAACCGTGGGTGCAAGTCCCTAAATGTGATGTGAACTAAAGGTGTATTCCACCGTGAGTGAAAGTCTCTAAAGGAATAAGACTAGTATTTATACCATGGGTGCAAGTGGTGCAAGTCCCTAAAAGGATGGTCGTATAGTCGTATGATTGAATGAACATGTGACTGGGCTAGGTCGGGTGACACCTTGCATTGCATTGCATTGCACTTCATCTCATTCTATGTTTGCATCATATTTTGCATTGCATTGCATTTGGTTGAATGACTGTGATACTTTAAGACATGATTGATTGTGAACATGAATGTGATTGTTATTGTGGTTACTTGGTCGTATCATGGTGGGACCATGTGGATAAAGGTATGCTTCCACCGTGGGTGTGAGTCCCTAAATGAATGATACTTGAGACTTCCTCCATTGGTGCAAGTCCCTAAAGATTGATTATGTGAATGATATGTGGTATTGGTTATGTGTTTGTTGATGTAGTTACTTGGCCGTAGTATGGTGGGACCATGTGGATAAGGGTGTGCTTCCACAGCGGGTGCGAGTCTCTAAAAGAATGATACAGGAGACCTCCTCCATGGGTGCAAGTCCCTAAAGAACGATTATATGCATGATATGTGGTTAATGGTTGTAGCAAGGTGGGACCTTGTGATTGGTTGATTGGTTGTAGCAAGGTGGGACCTTGTGATTTCTTTTTAGTTGTAACAAAGTGGGACCTTGTGATTGTTTGTTACTTGTAGCAAGGTGGAACCTTGTAGTTGTTTGTGGTAGTAACATGGTGGAACCATGTGATAGTTGATATATGATTGATTGGCCGTAGCATGGTGGGACCATGTAGTGATTGTTGTGGAACATAGTTAAACTATGTGTTTATTATGATTTGTTGTTGTGTCACATGGTGGGACCATGTATACACATGGGTGTTTTGTTTAGAATATGGTGGGACCATGTGGGATCTGCTCAAACATGATGGAATCATATGGGTAGCCTTAACATAGTGGGACTATGGGAATTTTGAATTACTGACTGGTTGTAACTAAATGTGATATGGTTTTTCATGTGAATGGTAACTTTACATGATGATTGTAATATTCACGTTAGTATACGAAATATAGTATGACAACATGTTAGTATACATATGATTGTGGTAGTATGTGATGAATTGAAATGCATGAAATGAATTGTGTTGATCTACATGCATAAAAGTTGGTATTGTAGTCTCGTAAGATTTCTCACTAGGCTTCAACTGATCCTTATCTCTACTGGTCATTAACTCGTTTGACATGCCTGTTTGGAGAAGAGATCCTTTCGGTTTCCAGTACTTGATTTTCATGATGGTGTATTCATGG